>JTDE01001568.1:0-14578 GCA_014338405.1 Paragonimus skrjabini miyazakii | reverse complement strand
TCGGATCCGACTCCTTGCCAACTCGTGCCAGAGGCGGACCGACTCCGGGCCAGAGTCGGCGTGTTTACTGGGATGCCTGTTACAAGTCTTGCTGATTCGTGTTGTGACTTCACATTTCAGCCTCTTACCTCTCGGAAACTATTGTGCAATGAAATTTTAGTGTTCTTTTTGTGTTCCTCCAATTTTCATTCTTTTCATTCCCAGTTGTTTTCTCAATTTTTGTGGTTCTCTTTCCTCAGGTTTTTCTGTTCAATTCGGATTTCAAATACAGAATGCTGGATTTGAAAATGCATTCAACTCTAACGGGAATGGTTGATAACTGCTGTTACTTCTTGAACTACAAATTTTCCATCTGACATATACACATACTTTGTTTTTATCGCGGTACTTATCGTTTTTCTGTTAACTTCTGCGTGCTCAGCGGTAAAGTAGAAGATGTTTATGGCAGTATATTCGTCGTAGGATCAGTTTGAAGAGTTATTCGATGCGCTAGGTGTCCATCTCCATATCGTTCCGCGTTAAGTCATCTGAAAGCGCTTCATTACGGAAACGTCCCTGTTAAGTTAGCCTGCCGGTTTTTGCAAGATCGATCACTGAGAAGAAAAGGTGGTGAAACTTATGTAGTTGTGTCAGCAGTTCGTATGTTTTGGATTATTTAAGATTCGAACTGCTTCAGTAGTTGGAGCGAATAACTAGGAATGTAAGAAAGGTAGCGTTGGCGTAAATGGCCTACTCGGATCTCACTCCGGTCAATTGGGAACCAACTCTGGCCCACTCCGACCCGACTGTGGCCAGAGTCGGACCGGTTCTGGATTTTGCCGCACGCCTACTCCGATCCAACTCCTTGCCAACTATTGCCAGAGTCGAACCGATTCCAGGCCGGAGTCAGCGTGTTTACATTCGTATTTTTTTAGTAGAATACCTGGCAGGCGCAAGACCATCAGTAGACTACGAGAAACAGCCAGCGACACTAAGAAGTACAAACCTGGAATAAGAAGCAAATGCCTTTGTGCCGAAACATCCGGGGATATTATATCCAATAATTTTACAAAATACAGACTGTTTATTCGTTCTAAGTCGAATATTGCTGGAAGTGTTTCAGCGAGCGCAGTAGCCAGCCCCACACACTACTTCGAGACACATCGACTGACCCTGAGAAACCGATTGACTGCACGTTCACCAAATCGCATTAGTAAGCAAAGGGTATCACTGGAAACGTTGACATATTCCTTGTCGTCATCGATTGATGCCAGGAAATCCTCACTCAAAAAGTGAGCATTTTCACTAGACTCGCTATACCTACATTCTCAACGCTACGTTCAACTGTCTGTTGGCCTGATAAAACTTATACTCTGAGTAGCTTAACCCGGTCGGTAAGTATTGTGTTCACCAAGTAACGCTACGGTCATCATTGAAGGACGCAATGTCTGACACCCGCAAACTCTAGTCCACTATTGTCCACGTGATTACAACTGAGATCAAAGCCTGAGAGGACAGAAAAATAAAGGTTCTTCGTGAAACATATAAAAAAACGCAGCTATCACGGTCGAATTGGTTGAACTGAGTTCGTCTGAAAATTGCTGAAACATATTCATAGAATGTGAGCTGTTCATTCTTCATTGGCTCCCGTGGAAGCGGGTTTTAAGATATCCACGATTGATTAAATTAGCGCTTCCGGACTGCTTTTGTGAGTCGAGACCGGGTATGGTGCAAAAACTACTCTTTCAGAAAATCAACACGGTGTATAATCTTCAACACCACTTAAAACAAAAACACTCATGACAATTGTGTCGTTCGCCGGTATGGTGGTTCAAAGCCGAAACGAGTTGGAAACGGCCATCTAGGCGCGAAAAGAGATTTTTCAAATTTCTCATGAGGTGTTAAAATGCATATTACGGGACATATATATATAGATTTCTTCGTGTATGCTGATGGTGGTGCAATAAAAAAAATCAGATGTACCTAAAAATTGCCCATATTCGCACCTTTGTTTAAAAAAGGTGTCGCCATTATTTTCGATATATACATAATGTTGGCTTTCCTAATCGATTTTACGTTCTGAAACTCCCTCCATTGAAATTTTCGTGGTGGAATACATCTTTTCGTCGTGCGGAAACGCTCAACTTAGCGCGATTTTGGAGATATAATAGAATTTGTAATTTTCGACCACGTTGTGTTCACATCGCATTGTACACGAAATATCACAGTAATTCCTAATGAAAACTATGTCATCACGGTTGTTGCTTAGTCACACATCGGAATTATATATTCAGCCTGTTTCCCCGATAGTATTTCCGATGGAAAACAGCCCACCTTATCACCTGATTGTTTCTACCTACGGTGTGGTGGAAACATGCATAACACGTCCCACCCTATCATTAAAAACGTGAGTATTGTTTTGTTTGTTGCTTATTGACCATGCTTTAATGTAGCTTGCCATGTGTACGCGAGTCAACGCTCACTTATCCGATGGATAATGACCAACTTTGATACTCGTTATTTATCTGACGAAAACATTGATTCCCACTTCTACCGTTTCAGCTACAACCCCTCTATCTTCGGGCCCTGGATGCTTATGATTCCAATGACTGTTGGTCTAAGTTTTCGCCGGCTGCAGACTTCACTGACGGCTGCCAGTATGTTATCTCAGTTTTTGCCGAAACTGGCGGATATCTTTATAACTCATCCTGAACTGTCCCAATACAAGTTCGTTTTGATATCTGCAGTGTTCATTTTTACAACGTTGTTGATAGCTTGAATAAACCGGACGGAGCAACTACTAGCGTGAATGACAATGCGTGGGTAATTGTTGGCCCTGAAAGGGAGACGCGGAAGGCGTTCATGGCGGTCTACCCTGGGAACAGACGGAGTACAGCCACCTTATTGCCCATCGTTCGAAGACATGTCCGGGTAAGCCTGTTACATTATTTTATTCAACCGAACAGCAGTTCCAGTCACACCTTCAGGAGATCATCCGGCGAAAACGAACTCCCGGAAACGTGATTGGCGAACTGCTGTTCACCTTGTCTCATATTGATTTGTAATAAATTGTGTAATATACACTGATATTTTCGCACGCGTTTGTCATTCCGATTCATGCGTACTGCGTTGACATTGGTAGCTGCTCAGTTGACTTAAGCTGTGATCAACGACCAAGTATTCTGCATATATTCACGCTTACACTCACCTAAGTAGAAACGGATTGTGTAAGCTGGCCTACTATGATCCACCACTTGTCTATTCTAGAGAAGACATGCATCCCCGAAATCTGCATGATGTGGCTACTGTACATCAGATGTTGGCTTGCACATTTTACGCACAGTTTGAATGCAGCAACACTGAGCAGACGCTTTCGCAAATATTTTTGATAGTCACATTCAGTTGTACATTTTGGTGAGTTCGTTTTAGTCAGGTAATCCGTTCTGTGATGTCCTTCTCGAAGCTAAAAGCATAACTCGTTGCGCGCTCTTCTGGCTTGACATGTTTCTCTGTGCACTCTGTTTTCTAGGGTCGATATCAATACACCGGGGCCAACGCTCCGACATTGTTTCTTATTGTCATTCGGGTTTTACAGTGAGAACTGACTGGATAGTATTCTGTTGGACTGATGACATCAGGTAATTTCAGCTCAATTTTCCCTCTTGATTTCATAAAGTGCCTGAAGGTAGTAACTTCAGAGCCTTCTGAAGCTATGTCAGCGAGATCAGTAGATGCGTCTTGACAATTCCTGGTTCTCGTCGAATTACACTTTCTGAATCTCAGTTCAATGTTAACAACTGCCGCTTTCTCATTATTGATCGTAAGTCCTCAATTGTTGGCTAAAACATATGAAACTTTTGAACATTACTGTTTCGTTGCTCTCGGATACGCGTAAATTGCGAATGCGAAATTTACTACCTCATTGTTCGAAAGATGCTGGTGATATGCGTGCTAAAGTGACTATAATAAATGATATTTATGATAGTCGCATTCACTTGTACACTTTGGATGATTTTGGTTTTTTACCTACTTTTGTTCTAGTCAAGCTATCTATTTTGTAATATCCGTCCCGGGGCTACAATCACAACTCGCTCCGTGCCTGATTCGCTTGATGCGCTTCCTCTGTACACTATACTTTCCAGGGTCTATATTAATACACGAGGGTCAACTCGCTGAGTCCTCGCTTTTCATTGTCGATCGGTTTTCGATAGTGACTACAGACTGGGTATTAATCTGTTGGACCAGTCTCGACAATTGGTGAGCCGCAATTTTCGAACAGCTCGCTACAGTCGTCCTGTGCATCTTGATGAGTTCATTCCTTTGCATGTTTGTTATTTTTCTTAACGTTCGCGTAAACCGTTGTTTTTATCTGTTCGTGTATACGTTCAAGATACAATCATTTATATATCTCCACAGTTCGGCTTAATTAGTAGCTCTTGACAGCTCATAACCGCGTAACCACTACCCAATGTCTGAAATGTTATCTAGGGACGTTGACAGCCCCTCCATCGGTATTAATTTGCTAGTGGTCCCTCCGTTTTTGGAAATGGACTCTCTTTTTTGGTTTGTTTACTCAGAAGCAGAATTTTTTAATAGAGGAATTTTGTCTGATCAAACAAGATTCTGTCAGTTGTTAGCCAGGCTTCCGAGTGAAGTCACCATGCAGCTTCGCGATGTTATAGTAAACCAACCCGTAGAGCATAATGAAGACAGTTATTAATCGGGTGACACCCTCCGATAAGTCCCGAATGCAACAACTTTTTCACGACTTGAAGCTAGGCAACAAATGCCTTTCGACATTGTTAGCAAAGATGCGGCAACTCATTGGCAACTCGCACATGGACGAATCCCTCATCAGGGAACTCTGGCCAAGCAAATTGCCAGTAGCAACGCAAGCAGTAGTTTCAGTTGCTCGTTCACAAACCCTCGTCGAGACGGCGAAAATCGCTGATCAAATAGTGGAGCGTGTTCAACCACTACCGAGTGTATCACACCCTAGTCCACATCTTATAGTAAGTACGAGCGGTTCCGACAACGTGGCTCCTGCAAAACGCGATCGAAGAGACATTGAGGCCCTGAGAGCAGAAATCACAACTTTGCGACATGATCTGAACAAAATTTCTTCGAACCTTCCCTCACACTGTCGACCTGATATATCACCCAGGCGACACAAACCGCGGTCAATAGCTGTCTGTTGTTGGTGCCAGGAACGTTTTGGTAACCAAGCCAAGCGAAGCACTGAACCCTGCACCTATGCATCATCAAGGCGATGCAAACTCAACAGCCGAACTTTAACGGCAAACAATAGCATCGGCGCTTACTATCCCTGTCGCCTCATTTTTGTACGGGATGTAGAAACCGAACACACGTTCCTGGTTGATATCGGGGCGCAGGTTAGCGTGTTTTCCTCTACGAAAGAAGAGGTGCCAAACCCATGCAACCCACAGCTCCGTGCTGCAAATGGCACGCCAATACCTACATATGGACAGCGTTCCTTAACGCTTAATTTAGGCCTACGGCGGACATTCCGCTGAGTGTTTACAGTTACCGCGGTATCTTTCGCTATAATCGGGATTGATTTTCTCCAGTATTTCGATCTTCTGGTCGATGCGAGATACCGCCTTTTAGTCGATTTAAGTATTATGATAAGCACACCCGGCACGCACGCAACTGTTGCAGCTATAACTTTCATATATGCCCATCCCACCGCCTCTAAGCAATTGGTGTATCTCTTTGCTGATTTCTCGCAGCTCGTTCGCACATCGAACGATAGTCCAACAGTGACTTAATGTCACACATCACAACATGTGAGTGCATAACGCAGATTTGGATTATTTCAATTTCTCCACCAGGTACCAACCTTTCATAACGGTTTTCTTCCAGGAAAATAAATTTCCCTAACACGACAGCTCAGGAACTCACGGTCTACGACTAGCATTCATGCCCAACACAGCTTTGACCAAAAGCTCATTTTGGTTATGGACCTCCGTAAATCTGCTTTTTTGGACTTTGTGGAATCTGTCAAGATTCACGGCCATACGCAGTCTATCAGAGTAGCTGTAAACCACTCAATTCAGGAAATAACATGACAGAATATTGAAGGTTTCCTCAGACAAAATGGTTCTGCACATAAATAAGCAACGGTTAACAAGTTACAAAACTTACAACCAAGTGAACTCTGCGCACGGAACTTAACCATCAGCAAATATCAACCAACAGAGTCGGTATTTTTTCATACAAAAATTTCTGAAAATCCAATAACATGACAGTTTTTCCAAGTTTAGGTAAAACAATGCGAATAATGTTGCTCAAAAATACCTAAAACATGACACGTTTCACTTTGTCTCAAAAAATAGTGTTCGCCCTTATCCCAGTGACAAGTTACCGAAATGAACCTTAAGGTACATTCAGAGATGCGCAGATGTTCGGGTGTTTAGCAACCCATATGTGTGGGTAGATACGTAGAAAAATAAAGAAAAACCTCCACGAACGCACAACATATATGTAAATACCCACGAATATCACAATACATATGGTAACATGATACATGTATCTAAGTCCACGTGATCTGAGGCAGTTATCCGTTTCATGGGAGTCGCCTTGATGGTCGGCCAAAAAGCAAAACGGTCCTTTTGACGCGAATCCTCGATTTTTAGATGTTTTTTTGAAATTTTAATATCAGAATTTCAGGCAAAGTACCCACAGTACATTAGTTGTAAATAAGCGGCGTTAACGGAAAAATTGAAGTACATTAAATAAGTCCCAAAAGTATTGGTTTGGTGATGAAAAATACTCTCACCATTTTCGCGAAAATGACCAGTTATTGGCGTTGGCTCATTTTTTCAAGTCCTATCAATGCGATCATTGCCATTTTCAAGATGAAATACGTCATCTTATAGCCTGAGAGTGCTTCATTCTGCGACGTTTTACAGATGTGGTCGAAATGGAAATATACGACCATACAGTGCTGACATCGCATTTCAACAAGAACACTAACACATTTGATAGTTAAACGTGTATAACGTCATTTTCAGCCTCCTTGTCTAAACGATATTTATACTATTTTTCTTTGTTCGCAGGATTTCAGGTGAATACTGGTCGAAGAAACGTAGCTCTTAGAAATAGTTCGAAATGACGCTATCATATGGTTGTTTCTGTCTTCGGTGTGTATGGAACGGCTTAGGAAAAGGGTACCATGTCCCACTTTATTATCGAAAATCTTCGGAAAAAATTCTATTCACTTCCCTGCTAGCACAATTAGGGTTAGTTTATGACAAATCCCTAATTCGATCTAGTGGACCATTCCGGAGATAATTTAGGGATTTGTTAGAGATTTGAAACGCGCTCTCTAATTTAGCCCTAACGAGCGCAACGCCCTAATTTTCTGATTGGTCCATTTCCTGAACCATAATTTTGCCCTAAATTAACCCTAAATTACCCCCAATCCACTCAGTGTATCCCTAAATGAGCACTTTATCTTGAAACTATTACGCAAACGTCGTGTACTATTCTCACGCCGTGACATACTGAGTGGAAAGAAAACCAATCGGATGAGAATAGGCGAAGTTTATTGCAGTAAATCAAATTTACAAAATGGTTTCTTCTCATGTACATCTCAAACATTCGTATGTGATTCGCTTTCCTGGAAAGAAAGCGAAAGTGACAGGAATGAAGTAAAACGATATGCAAACAAGAAAGAATATACATTCTTGAACGTATGAACCCAGGCTACATGATAATACAGTAGATTAAGACTTATGGTTTGCACAAGTGAGCGCCGTTGAAAATCAACTGAAAACGCATGACATACACAGGTCATAGAACCAGCAGCACATCCACTTGTTCACGTCATCCTATCCTGTTTTCGAACTCATTCCTTGTGACAGAACAGTTTTTGCATGCATCATAAATTTTGGTACTGCTAGATTCCACTAACCTTCTGCCAATCGCCGTAGAATGGTGTCTTTGAAAGCGAGTTTATTTTCCCCCCAGCATAAGTAATCTTTACTGCCAGTTGTGATTCAGTGGCCTCCCGCATACAACGGCAAGCAATAGTCTGGCAGAGGGAGCACTCATTGCTTTCAGATGATCCATCTAACCGTGTTCAATCTATTAGCCGTACACTTACCACAAATCTATTAAACTGCTGTCTTTGTAAGTTTGCTTCCAGTTCCCGAAAAGTGGATGCACTATTTACAGGCAAAGCATGCGATCGGATGTCGCATACAGCCTAACCCTGAACGTCCAAATCGGGGATCAGGCGGCGCTGATGGAGACATTCCTTCACAATGGCCACATCTTTAATCAATTCATTCCGCTTTTCGGCAAAGTCCCGGAGTATATGTATTATTTTGGTCGGCTGAGAGGAAACAGCCGATTCATTTTGTGGTGGAGATGCTGTCAGAGGATCCACGGACGAACTGGTGGACGGTTGCAACAAAGTTGGCGGTGAAGTGGGAATAAACGGACAGATGTTTGGGAGAGAACTGCCAAACAGTGGGCGGGAAGACAACGTGGGGGCAGCCAAGCGAGCCCGGATGGGGTGAAAACTTGACCAGGCATTCCGGCAAGGGAGGTAGGACAGTGGGATGCAGGAATAACTGGGGAGGAAGGAAGGGGATGGCGACCTGAGAGCGCAATTGGGTAAAACTGCTGCCTGCCCGAGGAACCACGTTTTTCCCGCAACAAACGTTGGATAAGGCACAGTCGTGAAGTCTGTAGCACACACGGGTGAACAGCCGTCGGAGTCCTCGGATGAAGACTGGGACAGAAACTTTGTTGGAAGTTTGCCAATAAGCAGTGGTAATTTGACAAATCTGCAATGCCTGCATACATGACTGCGTTTGCCCATACGCATGGTTGCATCAGATGGTTCTACATCCGATGTTAGCTCCACCTTTTTAGCGTATCAACGAGCTTGCAGATTGTCGTCCCAAAACACGAGACATAATCAGAAATGTTTACCCGTTTTGCTGATAACTCTAACAGATATCTTCGCTGAGTCAGGCAGGGACACCCAGTGATCACTTACAGCCGTAGTGAACTGCAGGGAAGGGTAATTCAGCCACGATGCTGTACTACCTTGTATCCACGTGGAACTCGGTACTGCGCCACACGGTTCGCCATCCTCCGTAAACGTCACAACACTGTACACCTGCGGTTGAAGTTAATTAAGTTTTACCAGTGACATGAAATCTGATGAAGGGAAACGAGTGAAAGACTGTAAGTCTCCAAAATACTTCAATTATCTTCACATCACGTGTCATTTACGAGAATGCAAAATGGGCATGAAAACAAAATGTGAGAAGAAGGGTTAGGTCAAGCCTTTAGCGTCAATACCAGACACATTTGCCGTAAAAACCTCCGCGGATGAATCATCGACAATATACGTATATAAATGGTGGGAGGAAGACTATGGAGAAAGAGGGGTTTTAATTTGGTAAAGGGGCGATAAAGCAAAGCGCAAGCTTCGGAATAAGGATTGCACACATTAACAACTACGCAAGGAACATTATTAATGAGAGCAATGTTGTTTGGATGAGTATCTGGAAGCAAAATGGTACCCTTAATGAAGACCGAGCATCCAGGTAAAGAGGGAAAATTGATGGGTGCATCAACGCCAGAACGAAATACTTTGACGGGAAAGCAAGCGGAATTTACTTCTGATAAACGTCTATACAACTGCCCTACCTGTCGCGTTGGCTCATTAAGCATTGTTTTCAACTTGTACATGAAAGACTCAAAATGAAAAGCACAAAAGTTGTCCAGTGAACTATGCGTAGTAACATCATACGCAAGGTGTTCCAGCAAATGCACATTGTAAACCATCCCTGCTTGAACATACAAGTTGCGATAATTATACAAAAGTACGTTAAGTAACTACCTTGCAAATTAATGATGAGTAATGCTTAAAGTGGGGTGACATAAAACATATTTAGCCGCAGACAAATCTAGAAAGTTGCCATACTTATGATTGTCCAAAATATTCCGCAAGGCCACCGGTCCGGTATATAGTAGAAATTGCTCGCATTCTGTAGCCTTCCAGATCTTAAACTCTGTCAGTCCTCGGCACTTGCGAGGGAAGTCACGGGACAGGCTATCCCGGTATTCCATCATCCGTTCGTTTATGCGTTTTAATGCTTGTGAGCTTACAGGAACGTTTCTGGAAGCTGGTCTTGATGTCCAGTTGTTAATCAAACGACGGACGACACCCAGACATACCAAATGCATATAGTCAATAGGGAAAGTGGAGATCACATTGACCGGTAACGACATAAACGGTGACAAGAATCTAGGGTGTGCAACGCGAAACGAAGCGTCTGTTGGAAGAGAACCAGCTTGCGGCGTGAACGTGACTTTCCGTTCGCAGTATACTCCTCGTCGGTCGCACTTATCACAGCCGTAGTATACACCGTGTCTACGTACCTGTTTAACGCAGGAGCGAGCAGGTCTATCACAGGTTACCCCTTTCAAACAGACGGTCACGAGAACATTGGTGTTAGATACACCATTAGTGAGCACGCCTGACAATTCTTGCAATACGTCTGAAATATACACGTTGACGTCTTCCGGTTTGCTGTTCCCTGCTTACACACCGACTACAAACGGTTCCGTTAAGAGGGGCTCATTCAGGTGATAAAAGCACGGGTCATAGTGTCGTCTTCCCCGCCTTCGTTAGTGCTAAACCATCGACATTCAATTGGATTCCGACAGACGTCACATGCTGTAGCTTGCAGTTGGAAACAGGATTCATAATGCTTTCAGCTAATCCTAAATGAGCATATTCACCCGGAAAACCGGCACGTATGGGCGAAATTCTCGGCGTCGACAACAGAGTTCTCACATCACTGGGAAACCCTGGTAGTCTTTCCTTCAAGATGCGTAGAAGTCGTGTCACCTGCAATTTAGGAATGTTGCTTGAAATCACCTAGTCTCGAAGGCGGTCGACAATGCCAGCGCCAGGAAAATCAGCCTCTCGATCTTGCAGACCAGTTCCTGATGAGTTTTGCGGTACATCTAAAATCGACCGTTTAATGATTACTTGAATTATTATTGCCTTCAGCGAGCGGCTGTGATGTACGTTCATTTTCAGACACCGCGGTGGGTGGAGAACGTTGGCCAACGTCCACATTCTTCAAGGGCTCTTGTACACTGCGATGGACTTTGGCAAGTGAACGTTGAACATTTCGATAAAGGGTGGACCGACTAGCGAAAATTTCAGAAAAACACCAAAGGTTCAATTAATAGGTCAATGTCATTTACCTCAGCGTTATTCTCTTGGTGATCAGACATATTCACAACCCTGGCAAACCCTAATCAGTATGCACGACAAATAATTTGAACACAACGCGCGCAAATGATCGAAGCTGTTAGAGTTCGGCTAAACAAATAATTGGTTCATACGTACAACAAATATCTCCTCAAGTTTAATGCAATCTGTTTGTGTTATGTTTTTCATGTATTATATAAATAAGCAGTATACTGGCGCACAGACAATTACACACATTTTTACAGACCAACAAACTATTGGCCATAAGAATCCATCCTTAAATTACCCATGAACCACCATAATTTATCCCTAAATCGATCCCTAATTGATGCTAGCAGGGTTCACTGCATTGTTTCAAACTAGATTGAGGTCGCGTGGCGTTCATACGGAACAATATGCGGAAACAGATGATATCAAGCTGCCTGCCGATCACCGGGATGTATACCTCTCAGCCAGTCACACTACGATGTTTAAAACGCCGGGTATCTGTCGCAATGCGGAAAAATATTCCAATCAATATAACAACCAACGGAACCAGAGATGATGATTATCATGTACCCCAAACGCTTCAAGTAAAGGTTTTCCATCACCTCCCGCATGTGTTCGTTCTCCAAATTGTTCATAGTAACAGTGGTTTGGAAGGAGCAGCTACCATTGTGAACATATACTGCCTATTCAGGGGCTGATCATAACTTATGTCATTCGGGTAGATCAGGTAATGGTGTGACTTCATACTGCATGCTGAGACGTTGTTGATAGCTTGAATGAATAAGGTTGAAGCATCTACTAGTGCGAACCTATACTGCATACGCAAACGTACTTCATAGCTTAAGTGAATCAGGTTGCAATAGCCCCAATTGTGAACGCATACTGCATGCTGAGACGCTGTTGATAGCCTAATTCAACCGGGTAGAGCAGCTATTAGTGTGAACGCACACTACATACTCAGACCTTTATCGGCCAGGTCAGCCGGACCAAGCTAGCGATTTCATTCTCTGAATGGATCAGAATCAACAATGTTTGATGATGAATCCAGGTATATTGTACTATATACAACTGTTATGTGTGATATAAGGTAGAGAACAGTTTGACGAATTAGTTCGCGGGATCGCCCTTTCCGGGTGTGACTATGAAGTGGTACTTGACGAACAGTCAGGTCCCTACATTGACGATAGACTGAAAGTGTAGTATGTATACTGCAACCAGCTTACCCAATATTTTCTGTTTATACAAGTCATTAAACGTGGGAAACGTTGAGATGGAGGTTCACAGGGTGAAGATAGGCAGGCGATAAATTAGAAAACCTACTGATAACTACCGATAGTAAAACCTAACGGCAGTGGCAGTCCGTATGCGAGAAATTAAACAACAGTCGTCCATGCAGTTAGGGGGATTCCGTCTGCGCCACAAAACCTCCTGTTCGTGCGAGTTGAATAGCTGTCGATTAGATCGAGATAGTGATCAAAGTACTTCTTGGCAAAAGAAAATGTCCACTAAACGATAGATAAGAAATGACGTGAAACAGCTCTACCTTTTTGTGAACCCGGAGACCTCATGAGCCGAGATGACTTGCATTCCAAGACACAGTGACAATGCGGGCTCAGACAATTCTGGAACATCTGCAATAAAACTTGGTTGTCTAGAAGTTCAACAAGCACCAGATGGTAAATAAGAAAACGTACAGACAGGTTGCGCGGAGTTCTGACAATGGTGAAAATATTGACGAACAGTTGTTAACATCAGATGCCTCAGTGACACGTCCTTTTGACAAGTCGTGGCTGCAATGGTAAAAGGAGTGCTGCATACAGTCATCGCAAGACACGAGCTGGAACAAAAAACGCGGTAATTGTTAACAACACAACAAGAGGTCTGTGACAAAATTGAAAAAACTAAGATAAATATAAACTGTGCGCTTCGGGGTGGTGTTGCGCATATCCTGGGCCCAGATGCCATTGGCATCATACCATATTAAAAAGTTATGATCAGAGAATTGTAAAGCATCGGTGGGATAATTGGTGTCGTCATTTACCCGAATGACATAAGTTATGATCAGCCCCTGAATATGCAGTATATGTTCACAATAGTAGCTGCTCCTTCCGAACCACTGTTACTATGAGCAATTTGGAGAACGAACACATGCGGGAAGTGATGGGAAACCTGTATTTGAAGCGTTTGGGGCACATGATAATCATCATCCTTGGTTCCGTTGGCTGTTATATTGATTGGAATGTTTTTCCGCATTGCGATAGATACCCGGTGTTTTAAACATCGTAATGTGACTGGCTGACAGGCTGCGTGTAATCGGTAGAACGTGAATATCTCCGTTATCTTTTATTTAAAAGACAATTCGTAGCAATTAAACTTGTTCAAAATTTGTGATATGTTGCAGAAATTAAAATCCTGAAAATCTGTTCCCTAGAGGTTTCTTTGTTTCAGTCTTCCGAAGATGTAAACAAGGAATGTGCGGTTGTTTAATGACATAAGGATTTATGGAAAAATAACGCAAAGTCGCATTCTGCGTTATTTCGGAAATATGAAGGTAAAATATAATGAAAATCGACGTCATACACGTGAAAACACATGTTTTTATTGAAATTTCGGCGTGATTTTGCAGGAAAGCATGATTATAATTCCGACAATCGAACTGTTGTTGAAACATGAGTACTAAGCTTTTTATAATACTACAAGCTTGAGAGACGCCTATAACCTAATTCAACATAGGACAATTCACCATCCTTCACCACTCATTGGTACCACTGTTGTCAACGATTCCATGGAATCAGGATGTACGCTAGCGTACATTCCAGCTGGAATGACAAAACAGAGTGAACTGCTGACAGATTGATATTAAAGAACACTCCCAGCAATTCGCCGAGATGGTGCTTCAAGGCCGAACCGAGTTGAAAACGGCCATTTAGGCGCGAAAAGATTTTTCAAATTTTCCATGAAATATTAAAACGCATATTGTGGGACAAATATACATATCTTATGGTGTATAATAAAAGCGTTGTAATGAGAAAAATCAGCTATACGTAAAAATTGTTCATATTTGCACTTTTGTTGCAAAAAATGTGTTCAAATTTTTTTTGACAAAAGCATCATGTTGGCTTTCCACATTGATTGTACGTCCTGAAAATGCTTCTGTCGAAATTTCCGTGGTAGAATACATAGTCAATATGGCAGAAACGCTCAATTTTTCGTGGTTTTGTAGATATGATTGAATTTGTAATCCTCGACCACGTTGCGTTTACATTGTATTGCACACAAAATGCCACAGTATTTCCTAATTAAAGCTTTGCCGCCATGGTCTCTGCTTAATTATTCACCTGA
>JTDE01001567.1:127807-149435 GCA_014338405.1 Paragonimus skrjabini miyazakii | reverse complement strand
CAACCAAGAAGGGAAAGAAAAGAAGTGCGAGATGGGCTGCAGCCTACTCGGCGGCACCCAAAAACGTGCCAAGCAAAAAGTGAGTGGAACTTTCGAGTGCGTTAAACAACGCTCGAAATGGTTCGGGTTAAACGACCTTGAAGAATGAAATAATGGATGAGTCGTTAGGAAAAGAGCAAGCATTCGCTGCGTGCAATTAGTTGCACGACTGAAGAACGTGGCACTGAGTTTATATCAGGCCTCCTATAGCAGGCGTACATAGGATCAGAGAGAAGCCACATGATCGCTGGTCATTTCAGAATTTCACTTTGATCATTATTTTGCTCCTTGTTACCCCCACGATCTGTGCTACACTCTGTTTACAGTAACTGTCTTTCGGGTCAACGGAAAACCGCTGTTTGTCAAAACGGGCAAACTGACTGGGTATGGTTGATCTGGGCCTCCAACCTCGAACTCCTGAACAAATAGCTGGAAATAATCGTTTGTCTCGGTTGAAATTCCACCCGTTGGTAGTCCCAAGAAGGCGTACATTTAATATTGTGAATTCAAACCGTCATCGGAAGTTCATGGTGTCTTTTCCTTTCTTTATTCGCTCTTTCTTGTGCAACTTGAATTTGAACTTGGACTCTCACTCGCCAGCCTATCACTGTTCATTGATTGAACTCTCATGGCCGGAGCGTTATATGAATTTTCGCGCTCCTTTCGCGTGTTGGCGATGAGTGGCTCAGCTTCTTTCGTAAATCCGGAAAGAAAGTCATCAGCGTCCGCTAAACCGAAAGTTTTCGAATACGACGGTACAGGTTCGCCAGGGGTTGAAAGTCTAAACGCTGGGGATTACGGTGAACCTGATGTCATTTTTCTCGTCGGTCGGAATGTTTACCCCGGTCATCAGCTCCTATTTGGTGGGTTCAGTCAGGAGCTGAAGAACGTATTTGAAAAAATCAATGATAAGTCCTCTTCCAAGTTACCGAAATCTGACAATATACTGACACTTTCTGTGTGTCCCAACAAGCCTCTGGAAGTTCACGTTGATGCGCCCCCAGACGCATTTGAAGCCGTCTTTAATTTTTGTTACTCTCGTAGGTGAGTTACCAGTGTTACTGGCTTACTAATTTGCCGGAGTTGATTCTCGTGAATTCCGAATGACCACTTATTTAACAGAAGTTTCTCGATTATGTCGGACAGGCGCCACGTTTGTCTAGTTTCTGAGGTAGTTTAAACAGTGTTGAGTATTCCGAGGGCACGCGATGTTGTTACTATAGCATTGTGCTATATTTTCTGTTGTTGCTTCGGTGTAACTAACAGGCGGTCACAGGGATAGGTGTTGGCTATGGCAACATGATGATAGTTTGTGGCGAAGGCAGTAGGTTGTTTAACGCGTTCAATCAGTGACCATGTGTATTTTTTTGAACGGTTTAAAATGAATCATCACTTCGCGCGTACTCTTCACAACATACTCTAAAAGACGCTGTTTTGAATGGGTTCAATGGGTGATAGACGGAAGTAGAAAGCCACGGCTTTTGATGGTTCCGTTTCTCCAGGCTAGGAATTTCTGTATCGGAGGGATAGTTACACTTTTCTTGGTTGCATCAAAGGGCTAAAACGGAGAATAAATAGATAAACAAACAGACAAATAGATGCATGCCCACTGTTAAACCCGCAGTTCTATTGCTGGGTGCACATACATAATCAAGTGTGAGCTATTCGATAGACGACCATACATACGTGACTGTGTGCAGAATAGTTTGCTGGGGTTTAGACTAAATGTTTGAGTAGCGATCCAGACGGAATTTGAACGCAGCGACTGTCATGGCACTCACGATATGTTCTGGCAAGGAGTTCGGTGCTTTGAAGACCCGAACCGAGGAGAAACTGTGCTGTACTGGCATTTAATTTTCAGGGAATACCCTCTAGGGAAAGTCTGTACACGATTGTCAGAACTGCTCTTCCAAGCTTCAATAAGCAGATTATCACAAGAAAACATATACTGCAGTAAAGCTGATGGTTTTATAACTGTAAATGACTTTTCGACTAACATTTATTTTAGGCCCGTAGACGTCACCTCGCACACTTTGAGCAGTTCACTACGTCCACATACTACGACCGTGTGACTAGGCAAAATATTTGTTTGTAGGCATAGTGAACCTCACAAGGCGCACAAAATTGTCCATAAGGCCTGAAATGTATGTGAACTATCGCAATCTCTTACGTCACTTAGGTTCTTCGGATCATGAATTTCATTCCAGTATATCCAGCCATACTTCAATCCTGTGATAACATTTTCCCCGAAACTGCTAGGTGCTTCTTTTTAGCAATCCTATATACATTTCGTGTCATTAAAGAGTCTCTTCGAAACTGCTTCAGAGTGGACAGTAAGTGAGGTAGTAATGTTAACCATTCCGAGCTATAAACATGGTCCTTGGGTATGCATGTTAAAAGCCCAGTGGATCCTACCATAAACTGTGATTTGAGCCTACGACACAAAAAATAAGATGACTTTTCACAGGTTTAATGGTTATTTTACACAAATTCTCAAAATACATTCGCTTTTATCTTTTTCTATCGTGAGTGAATCCGTTAATCTTCGTCGACTGTATTTTCCACAAGAATTCGACTCAGTTATACGTGTATCAAACTTCAGTGGTGTAACGTGTTTTGATGCTCTAGCTCACGTTTGCAAGCCCCCATATAGTATCTTAATAGGTCATAGGCAGGGTGATGAACGCAGAATGTAGCCGTTGGTCTGCAAATAAATTATCATTGCTTCTAGCGGACTCCCGCAGTGCAGACGGCTGGTTAATTCCCCGTAAGACTCACCTTCAGTGTCGTCGCTGTTGAAGTCTTCAGGAGCTTATTCGGACACCGCGAATAGTCAGCCGGGTTTGGTTTTTTCTGCTTGTTCTAACGTGGCTAACTAGACGGCACCTGGTATAATATTATCAAGAATCCAACAAATCAATGCGGTTTTTGAGGCTGCTTATAGACCTACAACCACTGTGACTTAATCGATAGCTGTTGCCAATAATTGTTGAAAAATGACGGCGCCGTTTGATTGAACTCTCAGACTACTATCATAAACTCCAGCATTTGAACTGCTGCAGGCATCAAATTCTATTGTTCTTCAGGGACCTGTCGAAATTTGTTGACCATCTAGGTTTAAGAAGTGGACCAGAGTATAGGAACCCACTTATTCCGTTTGTTTGAACAGGGGAAAGCAGTGGGATCACTGGTATCTAGTCACTCCTTAGTTTAGTGAGTTAAGTGAGGATACTTGAAAGTTGGAATGTAAGAGTTCAACTGAATTGAACTGTGGGAGAGGAGTCAGCGGTTACGTATTTTATCATACCCATCCTGATAATTACGTCAGGTGGTTTTGCAGTTTGAACTGCACATCGGCTGATACGGTGTGAGGTCACCATACGAGTAAAACTCTAAAGTTGGCGGGAGGCATGGTCTAGACGCCCAGACCTGAGCAGAGAAACAGTCGGATTTTCCGTATTGAGCCTTTGACTGATCAGTGCACAATCAAGGTAGCGGTTGGGCGGCATTTGGATAGGATGATTCGCAACACGAGCGTCACTGATGTATACTATTCACCATGTCAGACAGTGTCCTTAAGTAAAGATGTTCTTTTTCATTCTGACCCCGGACAAGAACTCAAAAACACCCTGCTAAAGCAGGTTTCAACTTCTACGCTTTCATGCTCCAAAACTGAGTCATTCGTCACTCCGCTAGCTGTCGCCTTTAGTCTCACCTGACACTCGCACACAGGGATTGACGTAGCAGTCAGTGAGCTGGCATTCGTAGGACGTGTCCATACCAACGAAATATGTAAGACGGGATTGTCTGAGCATATCCACTTCGAAGACATGTCGATGGACGTTTCCATTGCCGATACCACATTCGTGTCGTACATGGCTAGTGTTTTTTAGTCGTTGATGAACGAAAGCGCACAGGCCGCATCGCAATTTCACAAGCGTACGACTGTTCTTACATTGCCACCGTACACTCGGCCCTTAACAGAAAAAAGAATCATACGGGTACCATAGATAATGGAAATTGGTAAACGTCATTTGGGTTTTGTGACCTCATCAATCACTCCGTAAGCGCCACCCAAATCAAAAGCTCCCCCGATGTCTAAAAAGACAATACTTATTGGCCTTTTCTATGAGTGAGAGAGTTCAACCATTTCGACGATTGTGAAGATGTGTCCTTTGCAACCAAGACGAAACCCGGCCCGTTCTCAGCAGATATGTCGTTCACGCGTTACGCTTTGTCTACAAAGCATAGTGGCTTCAAGCGGCTTTGACAGAACAGGACCCAATCTAATCCACAAGAAGTAACTGGATCATTTTTAAAAGTGAGAATGATATTAATCCAGCACCGGTGATTCGGAACCACTTCAAAGACCTAGAGTTTTCAAAGCAAGACTGTCATCTTTTTGTTCACGACTGGGCTTCCCTCTTTCAAGTGGGCCTGTGGCAGTTCGTCTGCCTGGATGTTTTTTGATCTTTCAAACGCCTAATGTCAGACGAGGCTCCTGTTTCTGCATACGCAGAGGCTTCAGCAGACCAAAGTGCACGGGAGGTGTCGGAAGGTACAGTGAACAAAAGGATTAGTCAGTCAAACTGATATTGGAAGTAATCAGTCCTAAGCGTCGTTGTAGAGCATAGATAAACTCGTGATTGGGTTCGCAATTTGTCTCGCCTGTACTCGACTTCCTGATAGTTGTCGCCCGGATCAGATGGAAAAGGTTTCTGGAGTTTCTTGTGTCAACGAATTGTTCCGCCTCGGTATCGCATTGTGTCCACCAGGCCTCATGAAACTCCTTTAGTTGCTTCCTGGGTTCAATTCGAGTGGCTTTGTGGGTTGATTTATACTCCTTATCGCCTAAAGTGTCCCGTTGAGTATCAAGAAAGTCAAGTGATCGCATAAGGAGCTAGCGGTTGGCGGCTGGGCGAGCAACAGTCCTACATTCCCTCGTCGTATGATGGATACGTACACAGATGTTTAGATGTCGCCGATGGAGAATATCCTAGACCAAGGCATATGTATTCTGATGGATGCACAGCACTTGTGGCTCTGTCGATTCACTTACGTCGATTTGTGGCTGACTACAAAACGGCCTCATGTTGAAATGCAGAACAAACTTGGTGCACATCAATGCATGATTAGGGGTCATACAAGCGCTCTGAATGGATTCGGTCTTACAAACGGTCAGGTTATCGATAGTTGACAGCTATACGGTTTAACTTTGTTTATGATTGACTTGTGGGTGGAGTTCATCATCCTCATAATCAAAGACATCAATATATCATCGGCTCCTATTGAGACTTGGCAGCCATGCAATCATGAAGAAAAACAACCTCTAACAAGGAAATGAGGAAGGGAAAGAGGGGACCTAGCTACTAAAAACATTCAACATCAAGGTGCCTATACTTTATAAACAAACAATCTATATATACGTGAAAATAAGACTTCATCGGCACGACCGCTTCCTAACGGGTTTCGCTGCTCCACATAATTGATAGCACTTGCTTCGCAGACAACTCGGCCAAACAGCCACAAAATTCACGCCATTGACCCCCGATTAACTGTTATCTCGCTTGAAGTCCCCAGCCACCGACTCTGTGAGTCTCGAAGGCCGCAGCCTGAGAGACGAACCTGACGTGCGGTGCCCAACAGCCCGATGGATTACTCTATTTCTCTATTTCAGATCATTATTTGTCCACCCTCCACCTTACACCAGTTAACCACAAAACCAGCAGAGTGCTCGGTGTGACCAACGACTAGCATATGACTTAACTATCTCAACCTCTGCATACTTATAGGTAGAACAAAACAGCTCGCTTGACGCTCACTGCTAAGTACTATTTTTCGCACCTTCATTGTTGTCGCAAATACGAGCGACTAAATACAGGCATCGATGATCAAATACCTGAAGAAGACTCATGTCTTCCACCCCGGGCGGCCAAGCTTCGTAGTCGCAAAGTAACACAGTCCTCAAAGCCACCTTATGTCCGCGACCCGTAAAATCCAGAAATTTCTTTCTGTCGTCAGAGATGTCCTAGAGTGGCGAATACCGCCGTGCTTTTAGAGGTACGCGCTTCTATTCTGTTTGCTGCACTTCCATTGTTCCTGCTGCAACTTCCTAAGTATACAAACCGGTCAACAACCTCGGTAGGTCCACTAAATCTACGTAGTCACAACAGTCTTGCGAAGCCCGAAATAGCTTCTAGCATTATCTATCCAACTTGGAAATTGTCGAACGACAACACGTTGTCGTCAGCATAGTCAGGATTAATCAGTCTTCCACTAGGTAAGAGGTCCAAGCTAAAATTTTGTGAATACTACAAACAGTCCTCCATTATTCCGTCTGTCAATGCTAATCAAAATTGGTGAAAGTGAACAGTCTTGCTTTCTGCCGCTCTTAATGGGGAAACTGTCAAATAGGTCGCCGTAAACTCTAACCTGAACTGTAGAACATTACTTCAAAGCTTCGACAATATGGTTGCATACTTTTCCGGCACAATCCTGACTCTGACTGTGTAAACTGACCGACTTATTCGAACGCTCCTTCTTAGCCAAGAAAAGCGATCATTTTTGATTGGCAGTACGTGAGAATTTGCTCAGTACCTCCTCATCTAAACCGAAACTTTGTCTGTTCTCTATTGTCTGCTCTCTCCAGGGCCGCAGTGAATCGACGAAGTATAGTGGATGACAGAATCTTAGTAATGACTAGGATTAAGCTAATCCCCCCATATTTATCGTATATTGGTAAATTTTTCTTGAATATGAGAGCTGGTGTCGAGTGACTTCTAGTAGACAGGGATGTATTCCATCGTCTACACGAGTCGGAAAAACTGCATCACAGCCTTTACTTACGCTTCTCCACCATATGTGAAAAGTGCCTGTACGAGATCACCTGAGCGAGCAGCACTGTTACGCTTGATAGCCGCAATGAAACTACGGACCACAGTTTCAGTGAGTGGTCTTAAATTTACCGACCAAGTTTGTGGCCGTAACACAACAGAATCTGGATTAGTTTACAGTGTTCCACCTAGCGTCCTAGGCTCCCTTTCCCCGTTAACCAAGCCTCGTGATCAGCAATCAGGTCTGGTCTCAGCTTTCCCAAACTTGTTACGTGAACTTCCACGTGGAATGTTCCGTCCGACATTTGACAGCTCTAGGAACCCCTCTGAGTCCCAGTGTCTATTCAACCGACTAAACACCGTGCTGCATGTTATAGCACCAGCTTTGTGAATGGAATGTGATTCCGGCATCTGTTAGGTTTTAGGTGTTAGAATTGTCAAGCCTACAGTTTAAACCAGTTTAGTATTTATGCTTTGCGGGAGGCCTGACCAGGCGTTGCGGTCGCTGAGTTCATTGCCCAGCGAAAGTAAGAACAAAACGGCAACACACCAACGCATGATCTGAATTCGAGTATGTGCTCCAGTAAGAACAATAGTTGTGAATGGAGTCACGACATCTGTAATTAACAGCTGAGGTGAGCGGCCAAATTCAAGTAAAAGGTGTATTCGAAACCGACGTCATTGCAGTCAGTTAAAACATGAATAGATAATGGAAAGATATTTGGAGGTTTAGCGTCTAGAGATGACTCTAGCAGAACCTCCAAACTGACGGCACAGAGTCTGTTGCTAACTAAACTCCAGTCTATCGATGCAGCCGTTGTGCTGAAGGCTATATCTAATTCACCATGACCGATAGCAGCATTCATGGAGTCACTCGCAGTGTACAACTAGTATTGGGTAGACAGTGCAGGTATCGTCAATTCGGTACACTGACTAGTACCCTACTTTCTGGCATCCAAAATACAACAGATGTCGACATTTAACAAATTTAACGTCCGTGCGAAAGGGTGGTGAACTGGTGATAAAAGATCATCTTTCATTGAATCATCATCATTGAGTCACCTACCTTCTGCACATTTCACGGCGCACGTACACTGTACTGACGTGTAGATACTTAAACACAAGTAAGCAGATTAAATGCTTTCGAGTGTGATTTCGGTTGTTTGCAGTTTTACGGTACTTGTCAAACGGACGACGATGAACGCTCCTTGCAGTTTTGTGATAATAACGGTTTGTTTCTGACAAGTTTTCGACGTACTAAACATCAGTACACCACCTGACGACCTCCATCGCAGAGTCAATCGTAAACACATATTGACCACATAACTGTCGGCTGTTAGTAACGTGGCTATCATTTTAGACTGTAAGTCAGTCTGGAGCGCTTGTGTAGATTACTATCATGTACTTGTATATGCCAAGCTCAATCTGCGCTTTGGTGGGAGGCCACTTCGTCGTCAGTCTCAAATTGAATTACCTAACAGGACCACAGGCGCTTTACGCTTACCGTTGTGCACTTGCCTCTAATCTAGGTCTTCATCCACCAGACGACATTGAAACACATTGGGCATATGTACGGCATAAAATGCATAAGCGCGCTACTGTCTCTTGTGGTACTGTTGTTCATTCAGCTGTCAACCGCTAGGTCTGTATGCGATCCCTAGAACTTCTTGACGCTTACGACGCTGGGCTGGGCAGTTCCAGCAGCAGTTCAAATGGCCACTCGCGCCATCGCCTGCGCTTTCAAGCTCTGAATATACTCATTAAACTGTTGACATTTCTCTGCCTTCGGAAACAGAAGTCTCACCTGAAATCACGTTTCTGAAACGCCACAAAGTATCCAGTCCAAACGATGGAAGTTCAGTCTTAGTTAAAGAGTTGATGGCTCTGCTCCAGAAACTCTGAACCAGTGAAGTTGTTCCTGATAACGGTGGTTTGATTAACATAATCTCCATTTTAAAAAATGGCTCACGCACTTCGTGTGCAAATGACGGTGGGAATCGTCCGATTCACATTATGTCGAAGTTGGTTGCAGCCATTGTACTTCGTGTGCTAATCGAAACGTGCGAGAAATATATCCGTGGGAGCAAGCTAGGTTTGACCCCTGCCGTGGCTGTACTGATCACATCTGCACCCTCCGCCAAATGCATGAACTCTACCATTCACATATAAGGCCAATAGTTGTCTTTTTGGACATCAGAGGGGTATTTGACTCAGTTGACTGAGCTGCATTCTGGGACTATCTACCGAGGAAGGATGTCCGAGAAGTACGTGAACACCTTAAAAGACCACGTGTCGCGTTAGGGTCGATGGCAGCGTATCACCGACCGTTAACATTTCAAGTGGGTTGCGACACGTTTTTCCAGCTTACTCCTTATTATTCAATTTTGCAGTAGATGTGATCTTACAGTATGCCGTGACAAACTGCGAGTATGACGATGTGGATTTACTCCCAGGCACTCGAGTTCGGGATATAGAATATGCAGGTGACATTGCCCTAGTTTGAGAGGACTCATAGGGAGCCCAGAACATCTTAGACAGATTAGAGACTTAAGTTCATTAGTTTGGTTTGACCGTTACACCTACTGAGTGCAAGGTGCTGTTGCCTGTTTGGCAGGACTCTACGCCTACTCACCATTGGTGCTGAGCATTTGGAGATGATTAAAAAGATTATGTACCTTGGGAGCTGTATTAACGCTGGTGGAATGTTTGATGAGATCATCAGTTCTTCAGCTAAGGCTCCTATCGTGTTTGCCAATTTATGCCATCTGTGGTGTCGGCAAGATCTCGGTCTTTCTGTGAAAGGCCCATTGTACAGTGTAAGGGCAGTTCTAGTATACGGAACTGAAACCTGGTCCATTCGCACGGAGGATGTTAATGGAGTATCAGTTTTCAACCATCGGTGTCTTCGAAGCATTATTGACGTGTGGTAGGAACAGTGTCAGCAGTGATTAAATGCGCTGACGTGTCTTCGGAACGGATAGACCATGTCGACCCTTAAGCATACTGATCTCGTCTCATAGGATTCGTTGGCTTGGTCGAGTCTTACGAATACCAACTCATCGCTTGTCATTATCGTGCCTTATTTGTGAGTGGTGGGTTAGGCTGGAAGTGGGATCCTGATATGAAGTTCCTCTCACTGAAGCTCGCTTCAGTAGGACGCTCTCGGTTTCCTGGCTGGGGTCCGAAGAACACTGAACACATTTTGGTGGAAAACGCTGTCTGATTTGGCGAGGAATAGAACTCAGTGGCGCTCGTGTTGCACATCTCTGTGTACTTTGGAGTAATTTCTTTTTTCTCTTTCTGCGTCTTTCTTTTTCTATACCTTACACCACGTTACACACCATTGCAATTATGACTGAAAATCGTCCGACAGATGCACACTTTTGTTATCGTGTACATTGTGCTTTCTTGTCGTAAGCAGGTAATATCACAGTGGACGCCTCGGTTAACCCCTTGCTGACCTCTAGAGTGCTACAGTCAGGGTTAGTTACAGCTATCTCTACTAGCGGCATAGTCAGTTGGTTACAGCAGGCGATCAATTCACTTGTGTGTTTAAAGCCTTATGTTGTTACACGCCCGATCGCTCCCACGGTTTCCACAGCCACGGTTGAAAAAACGACGCCGAATCTCTTTCTCTTTCGCAAAGTGGCTAATGGTAAAATTCAAGCTGAATACCAATAGAAACAGTACTTGGACCTCAGCTGCTTTGGTAAATAACTTAGGTGTTCTCCACGGGGAAATACTCGTGAAAGCCGGAGAACGTAACCCCTGAATGATGTCGTTGTTTTTGTTTTCCTGCAACTTTGTGGCGCGATCCTTTTCATATCCCTGTTTTCCGTGATGCGACTCATTTTATGTTGAATATATGTGTGGTTCACACTAGAAACAGTTTACGTTTATAGATTCCGCTCAAAACTTTTTTTCTTTTAAAAATTGTCTGCCCTGCCCAGATTATCCGTCTCATTGAACCTCGTGCCCTCAGTCTTCATTTTGGCTAAAAGGTTACGTATCACTGCATTGCAACAACCCTGTGCAGATTATTTGACCGACCACATCTCTATGGGAAATATCGGTGGTAAGTTTCTCGTCCAGCGTCTATGTGGACTCATACATTCAACGTTTAGGTGAGTTAATGGTTGTGTACACAAGAGCAGGAATTACCAGTCGTCCTTAGGATTAGTCAGTTAAGTCCAATAATCCATTAGCATAGATCTGTTGAACTACAGGGTCAGTGTATGAATAGGTTGTGGCAGTTAAGCATCAGTGTGAACCACTGATGTATTGCTGTCTATGATGATGATGATGTATGAATAGGTGGATTATCACTGCATGCCGAACTCGGAATTTATCCAAATTGTAGTCACATATGTGATGTCACTTGGTTCACTCCCAGAGCGGGGCTCTATGTCATTCGATGGCCAGTACATAGTTCATATTTGTCCTGTAGCTCAAGCCCGAGCTCATAGCAGTAGTAAAGAAGAAAGTTATTATATATTCTCACGATATGCTGAGTTAATTAATCTGCTTGTTCCTCCCTTAGCTATATTACCTATTGGAAAACTGGCCATGCCCAGATAGGTACAACGGTCCACAGCATCCAATTGGTTTTTTGTAACGGAAAAAGGTAAGACTGTAAATAAACAAGTCACTGGGTAGTGTTTTCCAGTTAGTGTTTCTGAACGGGAAAATAGCTTTTTAGACTCCTCTAACGAACATCACACGAATCGGTGTACATCCGCTAGTTATGATCTTCCTTGCTCAATAAGCCTATAGAGATCTTATTACATTGTTTATGATTCCTTTACGTAAGACGTAGATCCCGAAGTATTACAGCTTTCTTGTGTAAACACACATTACAATCGGTTTCATGTCCCAAGACACACCAAAACAAAGCGTGATATACACGCACCTTTAGGTCTGAATCGTGTCTGCTATTCACAAATGTAACTTCTCCAGGGTTTGATGGGCCGACGTAACATTAGGCCATTGAGTAACTTAGACACAGAGTCCTTTTGAAAACGGAGCGCTTTTATTAATGTGATAGGTGACCAAGTCAAAGACACGATTATTCCAGCAATCAGCCAAATATCAACTCGGCGCTAAAATATAGTTAAAATCCATGGCAGATGGATCATAAATAGCACGAGAGATTGAACGAATCATCACTCAGCGGGATCGACCCAACTAGCAGGAAATGACAGGCGTAACTCAGCGACCGATAACGTCAGCCAAACACACGGAACCGCATAGGACGTTAAAGTGAAAATTTCGTTGTGCTGTAGACTGAAATTCCTGTTCCTAAATACAGGCGCACGAGTGACGTGAGAACGTACGAAATGGACAGTGAAAATCCTGCTTATTTAAACATCTCACTACATTAACACTAATCGTGGGGTACCTGTTCAATTTTCCAAGCTAGTTGAAACGCCAGTTGTATTTCCGATTTCTTCTTGCTACCCTTGAAAACAGATGACGATGATAAGCTATATCATGCCCCAACGCTCTAGGTTCTTGAAACATTTTCAATTTCCGACTATGATCTTGGTAAAACTCCATCGTTTACCGTTCAGATTCTTTTTGTTATAATCTGCGATAAAAATCAGCTGTGCTGTTTGCAAAAGTGTTAAGCCATCTGTTAAGTCAATCCATTCGTGATAACTATGTGGTTTTTTCTTGTACAGTTTCACTAATATCTTTTCAATGGCCGAGCTCACTAATCTGATAAATTACTACCGCTCTACTAAAGGTTTATTCTATTTCTCAACAGTATGTGACGATAACACAAGCGGTTTCTAGTCAGCTGACGCTCGAAGCACGAAACATTCTGACCACTGATCTACCCTTTTTAGTTTAATCATAAACATGTCATCGGCAACTTTGATACTTTCAGTAATTGGCGGACATGTTTGACCAGTGATATATATAAGCTTTAACAAATCGCTAATATTTCCTGATACAGAAACAGCCTTTATTCTGCCAACCCTATCACCTGACTTCTTCTCGATTTACGATTAAACCATACTTGTGCTCCTTACGGATCTCTCTTTAACCCATATGATCTGCCATAAAACCTATTTCTTTTTGCGTCTGTCGGCTTTAACGATCTATCTGAAATCAAATGCTTGTTAAATCTGCACATCACTGTGTCTACCTTTCATTGGTCTATGAAGTTCGTTCTCAACGTCTGCTGTCTCTTCGAGGTTTTGATTGTAATGTTCACATTCTAGGTTCGCGTGCTACACAGGTTTCGCTGCAAGCGGACAGTGGAGTGATCTTTCAGCAATGTTCAGGACGTAACGGCAACGTACCAGTGCACAACCTAAATTTTAACGTGTGCCCCATTAAGGTCTATAGTCCTTTATGGGATCACGCTATCTGCAACTAACATCTGTGAGGCCTGTCTGTAAGCGAACCTGATCGAAAGAGTGGGTGCTAGGAATGGTTGTGCCTACGATGTCCAAAATTTGTGCTGACCAAGCAACTTGTGCACAATGTTCACAACGACCGCTGTCTAAACGACTTGAGACTATCCCACACCTGCCATTTTGCCCACGCTGACCATTGCTTAATTTGCCGGTCTGAATGTTCATATCCACGACTAAAACTATTACGTCAGAGCTATATACCAATACACGTGACGAGCCTAGATCCAAGCACAGGGTAGCATTGCCATCACAAACAGTTTGAACATTGGGAAACCGGGAGAGTTTGGAGTATGTCGCTGATTTTATGAAAGCTTGCCAAGCAGACGACTCGGAGCTGCTGACGGGACTTTAATCCATCAATGTGGCTATCGTGTTGAGAAGTATCCCTGCTTCGGCCTGAACGAGAACGGCGGCTGTGAGACCACCTGACATGTACAACTGGTTCTGGGAGGTAGTACGGGTGCCATCAGTTTCAAACCTTAACTGCTGTCCTGGTTTCTCGTTTCTGAAGGACAACGGACATCGGCTAGCAATGAACATAACATCCGAATAATGTTGACCTCTTATGTCTATCTGTGATCGTTGAAGGCGTCTGTATTGCACGTGCATACTTTTCCAGCTTGGTATTTTACCCATAGATGCATGACTCAGACTGCTGTTGATCGTGTTGGCAATCGGCAAAAAGGCAAAAAATGCGACGGAAATTTATGAAAAAGAATCGGTTATTGTACACATGCAGGCCAGCCATTGTTTACATCACGTTATCATACCTGAGAGCGTTTCCAATCGACAGCACGGATAGTCGTAAACTCTGCAACTTAGTACGCGGCCCCTCACAGCCTTGTTCAACAGGATGGACAAGTCTTTCATAACCCGTGATGACGTCATCGTCTGGTCGCCCTGCAGTTTCAACCTCCTATAGCCACATTGAACCACGTTTAAGGAGTCTCTAAATAGGCGCCGACGGACTGTTGTGCCGCTCGAGCAATCAGCTTGTCTGATACATACTAAATGATGGAAGCAGTGATGGTCCAATACCAAGAGCTCATATGCACTTTACGCATTACCCATCGTCTAGTCTATAGTGAAAGATTGATTCACACGCATCACAAACCCTCCTCTTAGTTGATACTTGGACGCCTTTATGGCACCATGAATGACGAGGATTCGCGAATGCACCAGACGCCCCTACTATCCTCGTGGACACCGCATCAGCAATGGTACCAGTTGGTGAGATAACCCTACCCACGTACTTGAGCGGTCAACAATATCCAGCCGCCTGCCTGCAGCGGCTAAGCTGGGGTCGGGCCAGCCTAATATTGTGGCAAAATTTTGGAGGCGCATATCGTGCAGACCAGCTAAATCATTTGACTGGTCTGGCGTAGTCTCTACCTTGCCTGCAGACGAACTGAGTAAGACAAAATTATCCGTAATTTCGGCCAGTCTACCACCTGGCAGGAGCTTCACTCTTAGATCTTCGGCGCCTCCGAATGCTCCTTCAAGACTATAATTCATAACGTGGTTAAACAGGAAGGGAGATCGAATACTATCATCGAATGTCACTTGACTTAGAGAACGTTCATGATAACTACTCACAAGTGCAGAACATGCACTAAGAGTGGATACACAAATTATAGTTTATCGCGACTTCTTTATGAAAAAGAAGATCTCAGAGGGCATATTGGACACCGAGTTAAACTTGAAGGTTATACACAAAAAGCCACGACTATGTACTGAGGAATGAAGTGTTGATACTTCAGCGTTTATCACAGAGGAAAGATATGTCCAATAACCCGCCACCAGGTCGGAAGCTTGTTCATTCTCGCATTTGATTATCTGTATTTTAGAAGCCACCGTAAACTCTTTGGATGCGATGAGGATCTAAACACTTTATGGTTACAGTATGGTGTTCCGACATTTTTTTGAAGGCGGGATTGACCGGTAATCAGCGCGGACTGCCTGGCACCTCTTCACTTTTCTCATGGAACTCCAGAATGTGGTCAATTTTGGTAACAATCTACCAGATCATCTTTAATAAAACTGTTGGCGAAGACCTCAGACCCTAAACTTTATTACGGTACAACAACTTAAGCCTCAAAACCACTTTCTGTCTCTCGAGCCGTCGGAACTGTCATAATTAATCATACCATTTCCATCGTCCACAACTCAGTTAACCGGCTCAAGCACGTTGCACTGACCCTCAAAGCGTTCAGCCAATCTGTCAAGGCGCTGTGGCAGTCTGTAGATTCGTTAGCCATCCGTTTCACATATCGTCTTGCCAAGTTCGTGCCGACGGTCGGCGCAACCACGGATCAGAATAGACAGGCCTCGACAATTCCCTGATAAAAATACGCTTCCTCTCTGTCCAGCTCGTTCGGTCCAGTTCAGATTTTTTGCGCTTACTTTTTGGTTCACGCCGGCCATTATCTTATTCATATTCAGAGGGGTCAGTTCACGTTCGCTCCCAAATTTTTAATGGACAGAACTCAATGTCTCTCATGTCGGCAACATTCCTTTGGAGTAAACTTCACATCAGGTTTGTGTACTTGTTGAACTTGTTCGTCCACTGCAGTTTGAAGCATCGCGATGATCTGGGTAACATACCTGAAAACATTGTTTGATCGATGTTTTTTTTAAGGATTTGTCGCTCAATTTTTTATTAACCGTTTTGCATTTGTGATTGGATAACTTTTGATTAAACGAGAAAACGAAAAGGACATAAGTACCGGCGTTGTCTGAGTCAAGGTAGTTGACTCATTCATTCACTGGCGTGAGCCTGATCAGAAGGTACTATGACTCAAGATCGGCCGCCGCTCCACACAACAGTAATGTGGAATAACCTGGGGAAAAGTTACCAGAAAGGGTAAAAAAGAGAAACTAGGGCTAAACGGAAGGACTAAAACTGGTATGAATGCAAGTGTGCCATTGACTGTGGCATCTTACCATGTCGCATAGTGTTTCCTCCTACCGTTCTCGTTGAACACAAGGACCCTAACCGAGCAGGTGAGTTTTGCACGCAAGCAGATTGGCGCCGCCGGTTGCTCATAACCATGTAGCCACTTTTTGTTTATGGTTGGGTTACGCAGGAATGTCTCAACGTTGCGTATTTATGTTTCTTGTACTGAAATGCAGAAACAAACAATTGCAAGGGCCAGCCATTATCAGTGCGTTGCACCTGGATACTAAGCGTACCGTCTAGTCACTTCTCGTCCAGAGTAATTCAACGAGGCTATACGTTCATTCAATTTGAGATGCACAGCAATGTCTTCTTGAAAAGGCTGTGTTAGTCGTCTGAATTACTGTCTATCGAAGCGTATCCACATGTGACAAACAAGCAGTTTTTTCCAGTTTTGATGGACTAACCGGACTGCTCAATCTGACAATTCTTAAACGATCGTTCATTGGAATCGATTCGATCAGGTGTTCTATTTTAGAACTCCGTGCGATCCCTGGTCCATCTTGATTGCGGGATTTGGTTGCGTTATCGTCAGTTACCATAATAAACACTTGCTTACTGATGACGTTGTTCAGGGGATATCACGATTATGTCATAGTTATTCGTTTCAGCAACAAAGCACATCTAATCTCATACTCGGAAGAGTGCTCACCAGTTTGTTGCTCTATTTATCAAAGCGTGCAGACAGAAGGACGTGGGTTTATCATCTGTCGTGACTACAAACTTCATGAAAGAAGAGGAGAAGAAAGATGAAAATGGGTGAACTGATCTATCGGGATAATATCAGCTTCGGTTACTTCCTGGTGGTTTACATTGCGAATGAGAATTGACTCGATTGACCTCACCTGGTGTCGCTTACTGGAAACTACTTGAAAGGTGGTAGAATCTCGGTTTTCTCCTGATGGACCTTACCCAAAACCAGTGGCTCGGTAACCTGACTCACCTGATAATGCTGAACTGTCAGAGCCCTGACGATACAGTGAATAAGACATTAATGACCGATCCTAACCATTGCTGTGCACAGCAGATACACTGGGAGTTGCATCAGATTTCTCAGGTGTGCCAACTTTTTTTGACCATTATACTCTGGAAGTTGCGGTCAACCGTTGAACAGCTGTGCGCTCTTTGTTTGGATGTGCTTTTAACCCCTTCCTCCCTGCTCAATAAACTGCAGTGCTTCAACATTAGTATCAAAATAGTGTGCTGATATTACCGTGCCTCATTTTCTAGGTGCTACCACACAGTCAACATTGTGACGGACACAACCTTGTGAGCTTACCTGCTTCCAGTATAGCTGCAATTCATCGGCCTGTTCGGCGTGGCTGTACCTGTGTGCTTTGCTTTATGGTAACTTTTCAAATTCTCCATCTTCCTTACATGAAAGACGACAGTGCTACGACTATAAAAATAATTCTGTTGTGAACCCATAAGATTCATCCAAGTTCTCATACATAATTAGTAACGGGATATGAATGTAAGTGCTTTTTGTCTGGCTGTTTTTCATTGGTCTTTCTTACTTGGTTGTGTTTGAAAGGGTTGAATCTTTACTCACTGTAGCCCCCGATTGAACACAGCGCCTACGTCCAGCCGCTGTTTCAAGGTAACAGAAGAGGTCGAGATACATGGTGGACTTTGTCAGCCACGCAAATTCGTTTGCTCGGTCATCAGAACTGCATAGACTTTTCGAAAAGGGTGCGAAAACATAACCACAGTGGTGTTTAGCTCACTTCTAGCGCATTCTAGAAGCTCATGGGTTTCATAACATGGCTACGTATTAAACAGTAGGAATCAGGTAGGAGGAAAACATGGCTTTCCGGCCTGGTCGCGAATGTGTCGACTTTATTATCACCATGAAACAGATACTGGGGCATCTACGCTCTTTTTCTTAACCAATGGTCGTCGTATTTTGTTTGGGAACTCCATTTTCCCGTCCAAAACCGTCTCCTTTCTCCAAGGAACCGATTTTGGCCAATCCGAATGAATAAAAATTCCCTGAATAATCCAGAAACAAACTTCACTGTTTTTTTGTCTACTCAACCTTTATTCCGTCATGTTCACTGATGGCTTAGTGACCTCAACCATTATTTTAGCAAAGGCCTTTCAGTCTTCTGCTTAACCTGCTTTATCAATTTTTAATCTTGGTAAACTTTTCTACTGGGTTATTCCACGCCACTGTTGAGATGAAGGGCGGCCCGAGCCGCACTACCTTCTGCTCAGGCTCAGGGCCGTTGCGATGATGATGATGTAATCATACGATGCGACTTTTCATCGCTGTGATGTTCGTCTACAAGCGCACCTCTCAGCGACCGGAAGACCGAGGAAGGAAGCTGTTTCACGACAAGAGTTACCTACTCTGATGTTTTCATTAGCCAGATTAGGTAGACAACTATCGCACCCTGAGTATTTACGATGTGGAACACAAAGTTGCTTCAGTTGTGAATTCGCCAGGACTCGTTTATGACGTTCTCAACTAGACCAGTGAAATAACTTAACCTCTGTTGTGTGGTATACATATTCATAAGCAAAAATGACTCATTTTTCCTCCAACTACAGGCAATACCTGTTTCAAACGCTGTCGGAACAACCGCTTGTAGCGTACTCTGTTTAAAATCAAAATATGGTTCTAACCATTCACCACCCTTTGGTTAAGTGCTGCTTTTTCCTGACTAATTTCTTCCAGCAATGTTTGTTTGTTCACCTTCTCTTTCACGTTCCAGATCTTTCGTATCAAGATAGTATGTATCCTGTCGCTAGCTATTGTTCATGACAATTTTGGCGACTCAGTGTCTTACAACCGTTTGTTTACTGTGGATAGGGTGTGTGTTGACTACCGAGCGCCAAAACGGTGATTCACCCAACTTAGTTTGTCCGTACATTTGATTGAGACTGGCTGTCATATGGTGGATTGTGGTTCCGCTGCACACGGATTTTCCACTCTGAATTTAGCTGGGCCTCAAAAACCACATACCGTAATGTTTTTGTAGGCGGGGCATTGTGATTGAAACGGCCGCACGCAAAAAATGGTCAGGCAACTATTGTTTGTTTTGATGGGAAGTAGGGCACTTTTGGGTTGGCGTTACACTTATCGCTATAAACGTATTGTATGACGTTGCTAAACCGACTACGTTTCCATCAGTTGACCACACTGTTTAGCCAATTACGAATTTCAGTGAAGTGACCCTTACATACTCAGTCGGGTTCCGCCAACTGTATATCACATTTACGAAAAAAACTAGTTTTTCGCTATAATCCAACCAGCGTCCCCCAATTTGGAGCATTTATTTATCTTCATCTCTCCGTTTTCCCCACATCTCAGAATTGTGCCACCTTGTTCAATTCGGTTCTTTGATGTGCCGTTTCAACGAAAATGAAACTTTTCCAGACGTAGATGCTCAATTTGAGCTTCGCCTAGTTGTCGCAGTTTATCGATACATAAGGGAGAATGCTGACGGTGTTGCCTGCTCCCTCACCGGTCAGTTGGGTGCGCGTCTGATTGTCAATCTAACCGGTGACTTGTCTCGCGTGAATCAGCCGACAGCAACGCATCTGGCCGGCACCGCATGCTTATTACCGAACGAATCCGTCGTGTTCGCTATTCTATGTTGGGCTCACGATCGCTTTCTGGCCGGCCAGCGTTTGGCTCGAGCCGGAAGCGAAGAGAACGTGCAGTCTGATGACGAGGAAAGTGACGGAGGTGGGGGCGGATCTGGCTCGGATGCTTACAGTCTGAAAGCAAAACGTCCTGGTGATCCGTTCGGTTTCTTCGACCGTCTAGATACGTCCTCCGGTGGTAGCGGGTCTGCACGGGATAGGAGTGGACGACAGACAAATGGCTGTAGCCGAAGAAAAAAAACGCAGGAACTGGATGAGATGAAGCGTGAGCCGCGAGATGGTCCCAAGTGTCAGTTGGCCACGCAAGATGTTCGGGTTAGTAACTCGACAGAAATTTGTCCAGCTCTTCTGACAGGTGTATTCAATTGTTTTACTGACTAATCGCCAGAGAAGCTTAAGTCTCGCTTATTTTAAGGAACTGTTTGCACCCGTATTAAAACTGAATTGTATTATCCTCCTGGTGAATGCATAAAGTTCGGAAGTCACATTGCGCCCTGCTATCGCTAGTTTCTGTTCGACCAGCGGAAAAATGCTGGAGATCAGTTGGAAATTCATACTGTAAGAAAAGGTCGCAAGCGATAGTGTTGTTTACTCGACATTTCACTTCTAACGGAAACCTCTTCCCGTAGGTGAACCAATTACAGTTTTTGAGTGTATTTAGGGCGAGCAAACTGTAGCCAATCGTATGATCTGACAAATTGTTTTAACCTGTTGGCTTCTCTCTATCATTGAGGTTTCCTATGAAAGTCCAGAATTCTATGTTTGACTGGCGCACTGATTTGAGTCTACCATGATTAGAAGCTGTGTTACGGTTTACGAATTTAGTGAAATGTGCAATAAATCATAAGTATATCGTGCAGAAACTACGTTTCAGTTGTTACTTACTGTAAAGTGAGGATACTTTAAAGTCAAGACGAATGAAATCGATTTCGTCCTCCCGGTCAGTTTGCTTTGAGTTCAATTAATGTAGACTGTGGGAAAATCGTGATCTTATAAGCAACTGTTCGGAATGTTGAGTGATCCATCCATCCAATTCTCAATTTCAATCAGTTTGATCTTTTCAAGACCGTTCATCACTAGTTCCATTTGCAACGTCTGGTTTTTCTGAATTTGTTAGTGTGTGCTGCTGAGCACTTTTGTCTTGTTTTAAATGCTCGTTTAATTATAGGGCTATTTTCTTAATTTACTAATCTGGATCCGACATGTTCAGGCTATTCTGTAATCCTTCATCATGGCCCACCATTCAGCTTGAGGACAATGAAACTTTACAGATCTGTACAATCGAGCATCATCAAGCCATAATAGGGTCTGTTGTCATCCCGAACAGTTTTCCTTTTTTGTTGTTGTCTACATTTCCTCTGCTATAGAAACAATGAAACATATCTGCGTATGGTCTCGTTTTTCTCTTTTTTTTATTTCAAGACGTCAACGGTTCCCTAACGTCCAGATTAATTGTATCGATTTCTTAACTCATCGCGTTCCTTGTGTAAGATCTAAAGGCTGCTTACTAGCAATTACGTAATCTACGAACTGGATGATGGAACCTTAATTGATAGGTATGTGTGTTTGTGTTTAACGACCTCATCGTTTTAATTCCTTCTAACGGTAAAAAAGTGATTGACATGAGTCGGATAAGTGATGGTATTAGAACTAATTTAAGAAACACATTAATTTACGACACTGATACTACCGGTTAGGTCTATTGGCTGTATCTGGCAGTATTACCAATCAAAGGTGTTCGTTGTCCCGCAGATTTCAATCGG
>JTDE01001567.1:103038-127707 GCA_014338405.1 Paragonimus skrjabini miyazakii | reverse complement strand
TACTAAATTGTTATCCTCAACGTTATTGCTTTTAGCCTAGTCCAGCAGTTAAGCATCAGTGTGAACCACTGATGTATTGCTGTCTATGATGATGATGAGTCCAGCACCGACAACTGAAGGATGACGTGGTTTGCGTAAGGTGTGCAGGAACCAACGAAGGCTTCAAAGCGTGGTTTATGCTCGGTAATCACCAAAGTCTAGTTGCATCGATATGCTATCAACCAATCCTACAGTTGTTAACATGGTGTCCTCACTATATTTTGCTGTGGTTTCGGAACACCGGCGGTCAATTACAAACACTACACACCAGTTTCACAGCCAGTTGAGGTTATTGACTATTCGGTTGTGTACACAATTTTTCGATTAAGGATTGTGTACGTTTAGTAGACGCTACTTGTTAACTGTCTCCTTCAAGGAGGTGATGTAGTGTAGCAGCAGCTTGAACTTCACGGGTCATATCTGACTGCTGAACTAATGCAACCAATCTACTAGGAATGCCTGAGGCTTTCTGTGAGACACAACAGATTCGAGCAACCCCGTCTATGTATTCTACTGTCTAAGGGGTTGGCGTTTCTGCGTCCTCTTGTTCACTAATGTATCTGTTCCGTTCATTGAGGCAAATGTTTTTCTTTTTTTCGTGTTCGCAGATTACCCTGGATATTGATGAACTACCTAGCATCTCAGATTCCAAATCTTCTGCCACCACTTACTGTGAAACTGAGGTGAGACAGAAAGAATGTGTCTATCCATTTACGGCCGCTCTTAATTCAGACGGTCAGCATGAATCTGTGGTTGTTTACTTGTGACGAGCTGTTCACACATCTTGTGCGTGAATTGTGGAGACACTGTTTTGGTAATTTACCTGCACGAATTCGAACGTACGTACTTTTCGTTTGCGAAACAGTCACTCAATGAGTAGCCCAGTTACTCACACTATGTGCGTCTAGGAACAAGAAAAACGATCGTAGCTAACGCCATTGTTTGGATGAAGTTTTTATAAAGTATGAACCAATTGTAACGATAAATTGTCTTACATTCGTTTACAGTTCGGCTGTCTGTTCACATTTCGATGCTGTATATTTCTGGGGTTTCCACATCTATCCACCTCGTTGAACTGTAGTCCAGGACATTTTCATTAATGATGGTTTGACATCACTGCCAGTCACTGATGTCTAGCTGCCGATGATATTGTTGCAAGCTTTGACAGTGCGAACTGACACGATAAGGTCGACAACTTACTTTTCGTCTCAGATAGAATCGAAATTGAAGTCGAACTCGGCTATCGATTCACGTGTTACGTTTCTTGTATCTCTCACGTGGTGTACTGATGAACGCGCTTTGATATCATTTATTGTAAAATACCCTATGCTCATCAGCATCAATTACCAGGCTGCCAATTGTTTTATTTGGCACATCCGAAAGTACTTTCTGTGTTCCTACTCACTTCGTGCCAGGTACACAAAGCATATGTATCCACAGATTTGTCTAATGACTTAATTGGTGCTGTCTCCAACGCTAGCATTGGAATGTCGTGTGTTAACCCTTGGTGGTTTGTTGTGGAATGTTGCACTATGAAAAAACGAACGTGTGCATACGGCGTGCACTCGTCCTCTCCTTATCTAGGACTAATCCACTTCACAGTCTGTTATTGTTGGGAGCATGTCCAAAGTGTCTTTTTGAATCCAAATAGAAATTGTTTCGATTGAATTCAGGTCAGGAGCGTGTGTGTTCTCGCTCGATAAGTGGTGTTATCACTTTGCAGACTGTCATTTGTAATCAGGTCAAACTGGTTTATGTACTCCGGATGTTAAGCACCCGTTTTTTCAGTGGATTGTGACCTTAACTGAATGAGTATAGGTGGAATCGCCTTCAGCCTATCGTTTGGCTTCGTCTCATTGGTCTAGAAATACGACGATCCCCTGAACGAGAAACGTCTTTCGGGACGACACCAAGTGACCCCTATTAGGAAGTTGTTAATGCAGTTCCATTTTCATCAGGGGTATAGCATTGTCATGTGTCTCGTCAGATTTGTTGGACGGCATTATCTTTCAGCCAATCTGGTTTAAAATATCAGACTTTACCAATCGCCACATTCCTGACAATTCACAGCAACAGTTTGCCAACAAAGGTTGAGAAAAACAACACATCCTACCATTCGGCTGTGGAAATGCCTGTCGGCTTTTTTCATTCTTTGTGAGCACAAGCTTGCTGCGGAACTAAATTGGCTGCTGAGTAGTTTTCGGTAAGTGTACCAACGGATACCTTGCTGGGTTGTTTCACCACCCCCGATTATCACTTTGAACGGGAGAGCTACAACGAACGACGGTATATTTACGTTTGATTCACACTTAAGCTTGTCTACTGCCTCATGTTAATAGGTTCTCGCATCATCATCTGCGTATACTTTTATGAACTGTGCCAGGGCAATCATTTAATCATTGTGACCTGTTCTTAAAAGGTCGTATGCGTGCGTTGTTACCATCTGTTGGAGCTCAATTTCTCCGTTAGATTTTCCTACAGTCATCAATTGCCGACCTTATTGAATTACATCAACCTAGATGATTCTCAAAAACGATGCGGATTTATTCTGATCACTGTTACGCAACACCTTCGTACTTTCCGCAACATTTCCTAAAAGTAATGCAGTTGGGTAGTGGTTGAACGAGTCTTCACTGGTTTCACCGGCTGGAGCGATGAATGACGACAGATGGTAGATCACCAGGTCAGGCTCTGACATTGTAGCGAAAAGGCGTCCAGTAAAGCACAATCTTTATTGTCCAACTCGCTGGTTGCCATACTACGCGCGCGCTCGCGTTTATGAATCAGAATTCCGGTCCACAACACAACCCAGGTTTCCGCTCACACGTCGTGTGCACTTCTGTCCGGTTTATGTGCGTGATCGACGCATTCTATCAGGGGTTTTCCGCCTGCCATTCATCGTCCGTTTGTCCTATTTCGTTGGGAGATGGGTCGTCCGGTCGCTCGTGTTGTCTGTAATCTATCCACTATGAGCTTTTACTGTATTCTACGACCGTGTCGAGATATTCCTCCGAGTGCTGGAATAATCACGCCCCCGATCTGGTCGTCCATCCTATTTTGCCTGCCATGTCTCGCTCGTTGGTCAGATCCAATCGAGCAATGACTCATCCGGTCGCCCGTGGTGTCCGCGATCCGCTCGCTATAGGCTTTTGGATGTACCTCCCCCGCGTTGAGGTATTCCGCCGAGTGTTGGAATACTCACACCTCCGGCCTGATAATCCACCACACTATGAACATCATTTTGCTGTACGACCCGTGATGATGCTAGATGATTTTTCCTTTCGAAATAATATGAAATCGGTTATCGGGGATAATGAACAGGATACCTTCTTTTGTCTATGAGTTTTGCTGATAAGCAATGCGGTTGATTTGTCAATTCAGATGTATGGATCTCTTCTCCATCGCCAGCCGTGATACGACTTCCAAGGTGGACAAAACTCGGCTACTTCTCGGTTGTTATCGCTCAAGATAGTTGCTGATCCTCGCCAGTCTTAGAGAAACATTTTACGTTTAGATAGCGTTGCTCACGTAATATAGTGCCTCTTCGATTGTCAAGGGATCTAAAGTGTTTTGGACTGCTCGTATATTGTCGTCGAGTTAGACTACATCATCGGCTTAGACTTACTTTGCGATCATGTTTCATGGGATATGCCCTCTCTCGTCGTTGACGAAACAGCTCAGAGCATTGTGTCATCGCCGACTTCAAAGGTAGGTAAACCATTCTGCACTCCACTGAGGATGACGAAGAGTGACGATTGACTGCCGTGAGGCTTAATTTCCCCTGGGTTTTGGCTGTATATCTTCGAATGGACAGTCTTCACAGGTGCCTTATTCCTTGGCAGTCATTTCCAGAGACACAGCTCTATCGACGTAATCGAAAACAGTCTCATCGTCCAGGCGTGCAACTGTCGTTGACCGTTAATAGACGTTACGGTGTCCGAGCAACCAACAAATGGTAAATGCTTGTTGAACGCACCCACAGTCTGTCAGATCCCAACTTCCTCGTCGTAATACTTTCCAAGTAATCTGCATAGCCGAACAGACAGTAGCAATTTTGGGGCAACTGAAATGTGACTGACTCTCCTATGTTGATGCACACATTATGATGACTTTTTCAAGATGGACATGTCTAATGATTCCCCCTATACATTCGAAAACAGATTGGACAACGAACGCATCTCCGCCACCCTTAAAAGGAGCTGAAGGGTGGTGGTTTTAGCCGGGTGCCTCGTGGCAATCAAGATTTTGAATTTCATTTTGTATCTATGCTTCTCAGGGTAGTTAGCTGACACAACCGTCGTAACACAGCTGGACCCATTAGTCATACTGGTTGACACAGATAACCAGTTGAATAGCACTCAAAAGTGTTGCATCCACCGTAATTAGATTCATAAGTGACTTGTTATTTGGTCGTTCCTCACTTTTCAGTTGGTGAACATAGAACTGTGTTGGCCAGACTAGCCGGATATATCAAGGTGATACCACCTTTTGAATCAACCGTGTGTGCGTGTGTCTGTGCGCGCGCCGACAGTAAATCGTTGTCTGGCCATAGCGCCGTATTCTCACATCGACCTCGGCTTTCTCAAGCTGAGCTTTACCGGTCAACCGGTTGAGTGACACACGGAACATGAGTCGTCAAAATCGTTAATGTGGGGTTGTGTTCTGGACGCAGGTGTTTGGATTGCTGTCTGTGATCCTAAAAGCATGCATACTGCATCACAAACGGGGAAACGTGCGCAAGCAGCTATTGCCAAATGTAGTCAGTCGGCGAACATTCTGCAGGGTTCCTATTCATGCACAATGCACGGGTGCAAAATATTGCCGCTTTTTCGTGACAGGGCTTAGTTTTATCCATTTCTCTTAATGACACAATTTAGAAAAGGCTACTCTAGTTCTGAAATATAATCGCCAATCGTTTTGTTCACCTCTTCATCAAAACTCATAGGATGAAAGCTGACAAGCCGCTTTGTTGCCCTGTGTCGCAGGCCAACTTGTATGTATTTATTGTGCACCTGTGTTGAAACTGGTAGAATGAAATTAAATCTGTTTTAGACGGTCTCTAGCACTTACGTGTTGGTTATGCTCCGTGTGGTGTACTCCGTTGTACAACACCATATTTGGTTTTTATGAGTTCAGTGTGAACGTCTCTTCGAGTAGTGCTTATTCAGATAGCTTCTAATCGACATAATTCTCAAATTGATATAAACTGTCAGTTGAACAGCATACTGTAAAATGCAGATGTTTTCACTACTTCTCATTCACTGATTGGACCAACTGTGTTGCCCAAATTTGTTTATCCCACTACTTTACTCATATATATTCGGGGATTTGGTTCCTGTAGTTTGGACACGGTTCACACTTGTTCACAACTTTCGCGTTCAGATAGACTTCCCAGTCTGCATCTTTTGAGAAGTAGCATGAAACTCCGGCTGTGTTTTTGTTAGAGCTCGTCAGTGGTGCATATTCCTGTCACGGCCGGGACTTGAACTTCGGATCATGTTCTCTCGTAGCAGTCGGTATTGATCAGGTTGCCATTAATCCCACATTAGAATATGACCGGGTTATTGTCGAAACCCTCAGCCATAATTGCTTGTAGATGATAAGCAGGTTGCCCCGGTCCCCGACTACTCACCAATAGTCCGTACCTTATTCATCGGTTTTAGTGGATCCCGAGGTGTTTTGCTTGTGGATCATCGATCAGAGTTAACAGGACAGTCACTGTGTTTCCTGTTGAGATGATCGGACAGCCTTGACATTACTCACAAGTGGATTGGTTGTTTTCAACTGTTACCTTATATCAAATTTTTTGAATGTAGCGCGAGCGTTTTGAATTTTAAGGCATGTACACGCGCGGTCTACGAGTGGTGCACCGATTAATATCGCGTTTACCAAGTATTCCGGTCTGTAAATGACAGGATGTCTTTCATTTTTGAATGCACACCATTGTCCAGACTTCAGCCTCTGACCTCGGTCGATTACTACGTGATCTGACTAGTTTTTATTTGTCTCGTATCTTGACCATTATTTATGTGTGTTGTGTGTGCAATCTCCGGACGAAAACAACAGTTGTTGCTCTGTGACCCTGTGTGCAATGCACACTATGTCCCTCGCTGTATCCGCCTCTTGTCACACAGGTACATACTCGTATATGTGTGATTCTGCCCCCAACGATGGTTAATTGTGACTTTCTTTTGACTAGTCGGCGTCGTTAAAACGCGCTTTATGTGTATTATGCGGTCGAATTTCATCAGTCATCGCAATGTGTTTAACTATGAATGTTAAAATATTTCACGCACTAAATCGCAATCGGCCTAGTCGTGATGATACGGAATACCAGTTACATGGTTGAGATTTTGAACCTCGGTTGTTGACACTGCTGCTATTTAGATCTGAACGGCTCACCAGTATCCAAGTATATCACTTGTCAGCAAATACCTCCATGGTGTATTAGCTTGGAACGATGTTGGAAGTGCGAGTTGGATAATGTTGTTATCGAACTGAACCGCGTCTTCACATGTAGTTGTCCACGTGAAGCTGCAACCAACCATCCTCACTTGTTAAGTAGAATTGTGTTCGGCCCATGTCTTGCTGGGCTTCGCGTCTTCTGTCTAGCTCGTCCACTGAAAACCGGATCTCTCCGTATGCCACATTTGTCTCTCAAGCTCCGAGTTATTTGTATTCCGTGATCCACCTTGCTTTGACCATGGGGAATGTTTCATTTGATTGATGATTATTCATGCCCACCTCAATACCCGAGAGACTTGTCAGTAGTGCGTGAACATGAACATTCACTTATGGGCATTTGTGTGACATGTTAAGCTATGCCCATTCTGCCTCCGGGGATCTCCAGCTGATCATTCTTTAGCTACAATGGTCCTGTACCTGTTTACACACTCGTCCTCATTGACGGCAGTACATCACCAATTGTCACTGTTGGTTCGCAGCCGAGAGCTGTGTATGGGACATAATTGCATAAATCAGCTGAAAAACCCACATACTGATAGTGAAATAGAAGGGAAGGAGTGAATATAAGTTTAATCAGCCAAATTACCAAACTATACGTTATGAGTAACATACAGTCATAACCGGACCTCCGCGTGCCGTGTGAAGGTGAGATGAGGACTGCGGGGCAACATCCGCATGGTGGGCATTTCTTTGCTTCATTGATGACGCCATTGAAACAACAGCATTCATGTCACTGAGACTGTTTGACAGTTCTAATGTTTCTGCCCAAAAACTAAATGGATAATAGAGATTCGAGGCCGTATAATACATAGTTCAGTGTGAAATTCACAGTACAGTAGCTGAAGTGTACACTCTTGGACAAAATGGGCAGTTGGTGTCGGTTAACCAGGTCGAACCGAATGTAAATTGGGGGGGGGGCGCGGCTGTCGCAGCTCGCTCGGCGTAACTGCTGCTGCCATTAACTTTCCGGTACCGATCGACTACGTGAAGTTTGCTATCTCTACTGTTCATTCATCCAGTCAATGTTTTACTCGACTGAGCACAATTCCACTGAGCTGGGTGTGCTAGACGTTGACGACCAACACTTGTGGTTAGTCGAATCGTGAAAGGCTGACAAGTGAACCACGATTTAACCACAAGAGATTAGATAGAGACTGAAAGAGATAATTGAACAATCGCATGAATATTCCCAAACTTCACATTGAGGTTGATTCAGTCCATACATGAACTACTAAAGGGAGTGGATTTTTCTTTCGGCATCACGCCATCAGTGGTTTTTAATGCAAATGTTGTAAACCCCTCTAAACGATACGCTGGTTCGTCCTTGCTATCGTAATGCGCTTGGCAGAATTCGGATTCTCCTCCCGTTAATAATTCACACGAAAATCTCTGTCCCAAAAAGTACTACGACTGTCCCCGTATTCGCCCCCAAAGCAAGCTAAAAGATGCGTACAAAAAAAAGAGCTGTTTCGCCCCAAAACGTGTGCGACCAAGGCGACAAGGATAAAGTACTTATAGTGTGCGCAATGGCCATAAGAACATATCCGAATCATAAAAAGAGGACATTCGCCGGGAAAAAATAGTTAGGGTCACTAATGGGCGCAACGGACTAAAAAGTCTGACGGGTAAAAACTAGCCAAGGTCAACCTCTCGGCCACTCTGAGCAGGTCCGCTAACTAGGACAAAGTCAATCGTTTTTTTCCTTTCTCAGGGCGGAGACGCTTTGGGATGGTAACAGGATGGGCGCCCTAACGGCAAGATAATCTACTATCAATATTGTCCATTCAGAGTGATCATATACTTCAAGGTAGTAACATTCTAACTAACTGGTAAAGCCATATGTGAGTGTTTAGGCTGTCTTACACTGCAGTGAAGCAAGTTCGTACTGATTGTGTTCGTTTTTGTCCAACAATGATGTCCAATAGGACATAATTATGACAAGTAGGCGGGTCCGTGTAAAAATCAATAATTTGGGGAATGAACGGAATTCAGCAATGGCACTCGAGATCGATGCCGAGGATCGAGTGTGCGCGCGCAAATGCGGCGAATTGAGAAAAGGAATGTTGCTGGTTTTACGGCAGTTCCAAGCCGCTTAGTTCGTGTTAACTGACTCTGTCCATTTGTTTTGTCTACGAATGTGCTATTTTCTCGCATGATCTGTTTGGCATGTGCACTGACACCACCCTGTCAAATCTTGTTACCCAATAGTCAGTATTTTTAAAACTACCGGCTGAAGTAACTTACAGGGTTATTCGGATATCTTTTTTCTGATTACTATCTTGACCGTTGTCACCACATGGCGGATCACAGCATTGTCAGAACCATTCTGGAGTTGAATATTTTTCGGGTTGCATTAGCATTCTGTTTAGAAAATATTGTTTTTCGCGATCGTTGCTTCATGAAGTGGTTCTGTCTCTCCCCTGTTGATTGCAGCAATCGGAATCCGACGGCACTGAACCCAGCCCGCCATGCGCAGTGTTCGCATATCCGCCGCATGCCGGTCCGGAGTCGGAAACCTGTTTATTAGCCCCAACTACACTCGGTGGTAAGTTGATTACACTTCCCAGAACCGAATCTAGTTTTTCTCTTGAGCCCCTTGAGTTCTTTCTCGTTCGAATCATTTGACTCGTCTAGCCTGATTTATAGTCTGTGTGCAGCCTTGTTGCCATGCCGTGCAGTGGACCCTGTGTGTGGTGAGAGGGTTAGGTCCTGTTGGATTTCGCCAGCCTTAAGAGACGTATAGTCGGCAGCCCGGATTCACAACCGCTAACCTATTTCCGAAACGGATATGTCGTGTTAAATGCCATTAGTAGGCTAGTTGCCAGCTCAGCGTCGAGGTTCAGTCACTCAGTCATGAACTACGATTAGATTTTCCTCAGGTTATATGGCATGGCTTTTACTGATGACAAACGCCTTTAAAGCAAAGACATCAAAGTTAATTTAACTGTTTGCAAGACAATATTGGGTTATGCACGAGCCTTTCTGAATCCCGCAGGTTTTCGTTCGACAGCCTGAACTCGCCACCACTACGTTCACTCATGATCCTATTCGCTTTGGCCAGGCATTTTGCGGATATTCTGTTGACATGCATAACTACGTGTGCGCTACTATCGAAAACAACTGTACAGTCTGCTTGTTTACAATATTGCTACCGATAGATGGCATTATCCGGCACAAGTCTTCTACGTGAGCTACTCTGTCGTGGTACCCATTCTCCGTCCTTCATCATCGTTGTCTCTGCTCGTTTCCTTTCGGGAACTGTAAGCCACGCCGTCGTCCGTCGATGTGCATTTCGCCATTGATACCGGAACTACTAAAGATGTACAATCTTTTCAGGTTGGACTACATGCTTTGCGTGTCAAGATGTCTGCCGCCGTGCTCATTTCGCTCGATGTTACCACTGGTCGTTGACAAAAACCTCCAGACGACCAACGTCAAGGGCTGTGAAGGCTATGATCGCTCTTCTGTGTTTGTCATGTTCGGCTGAAAATCTTCTCGGACATGAGTGTTGTCAATTCGTTATTTGAACAGAGGGAGCAGAAACTGGTTTTTGCACGATGTATTCCTCGAGCACATTTCGCAATATCTCATCAGGTGCATGCTGAAATCTGTGGGTTTATTTGGCAAAGTTCAATGGACTCCGTGGGTCCAAACAGCAAAATTAATAACCACGGCCTGCGGCATCCGATTCGGATTAACCTGTCACGGTAAGCGAAGCCAAAGGACGCTTGCGTTTAACTAACAACGCAGGTGGCTTGCGCTGCACCACTTGCAGTTTCACTCACACACCACGTATCCGGTGTATACCTGAAGGAATAAAATCGGTAGGTTTGTAAGTTAGGCCTTTGTATCCAGCCGGCCAATGCTGATTAGCCAATTCATAGGCTATCTCCAAACTGGAACCCTTATCTCTCGAGAAATAAACAGACAGACTGCAGTGGTGAGATCTACACTGGGGAAGAAGGGTATTGAAAATATGACCCAAGGAACACTCTATTATAGGAGTACCTGTTAGTGCATTCCAGAGAGGATATGGAGTAAAATCAGAATGTAAGGTTAGACTGTGAGAAAACGGAGAAAACATTCCTCTTACAGTACACCAACAGTGCTAAAGAAAAAGAAAAGTAGAAAGGTCACAGACACCCAAGTTTCTGAAAATGAGAGCGGGTAAGTTCCAAACGACGGTGGTGGTTGGATGATGTGAACAAGAAAAATATGGATATAATTGATATAACCTACTTGACCCTAACTTACTCGTTGTCTCTTCGCTGACGGTGCAGTATAGGTACGCTGGTGACCAACTAATCCCAAACGGCCAGCTCATTCGCGGCCGCACACATCGCAACGCCATATAGTCATGTCACCACAACCTATGGCACCGATGGTTCCTTTGCGTACCGCGCGCTTACGTTCATGACCGTGAAATAATTGTTCATTGAACCTTCGGACGCTCGTCCGGATCATATTTCTCCAAGCAGTCCTGTTCAACGCTAAGTCTTCCAAACGTCTAAAATAAATTTTACAACATGACAGACTTACCTGCACAGCATCCTGGTATCTCAGCTTCGGACCACCAGGATTTCGCTTACCTGATCTCGGTTGTCCATACAGCTTCGGGATACGGTCATCACCCATCCAACGGACGTGACTTAGCCAACGAAGCTGATCCAACATCAGCAAGGCTTCCATCCCGTTCATGTCCGCTCGCCGCAGTACCTGAGTGTTCGGAACCATGTCCGACCACCGAATACCCAAGATGCGTCTTAGACATTGCAAATGAAAGTGGCTCAAATAGCGCACGCTCCGCTGATACAATGTCCACGTTTCACTGCCGTACAGCAGTATAGACAGCACCATCGAGCGGCAGACAAACAGCTTAGTGCTCGGTTTCAGACTGAGGTTCTTCCAAACACGTCTTTCAAGACGTCCGAAAGCAGTACTAGCCTTTGCCACACGAGCTCTCAACTCGCGGTCCACGGACAGATCGGTGGACAAATTGCTATCCAAGTAGCAGAAATTTGTGCAGCTGTCGACAACATCTCCATTGATGCGAATTTGGGGTGAAGGTGCACAGACAACACCTCCGCCGGAGAAGGCTGAAAGAAAGAAAATGTCTTATCTGTGTTGATATCCAGTCCACACTTGGATGCCGCGGTCGCGAAAGCCGTGGCCAGTCGCTGTAGTTCTTCCTCGTTATGTGCGAACAGCGGGCTGTCATCTGCGAACAGAAGCATGCGCATCATTGAGATGTGTAACCGGGTTGGGGCGCCGAAACTTCGAATATTCAGTAGGCGACCATCCGTCGCGATGTCGCTCGCATCCAGCTGGAATCGGGTGTTCGTGATAGCCAGCTCGTGAGTAGCACATGGGCGGAGCAGACGATCACCGTTCTCTTTCACTGAACCAATGCCGTAGGGTCCGAGGACTCCCGGCCAAGCTACCGAGTCGCGCCCGACTCGAGCGTTCAAGTCACCCAAGACAAACAGTCGATCAATCATAGGCGCCGACCGGATTGTGGCGGACAGTTGATCATAGAACTGATCCTTTGTATCATCAGTGTGAAACATAGTTGGACCATAAACACTAACAAATGTGGCACACTTATTTCGACCGAGTCGCAAGCGCATAGACAGCGTTCGAGAGCTGATGCCGTGCGGTTCGCCTATCATCAAAGCGTTGATGCGATCAACGACTGCAAAACAGGCACCATGCTCTTGAGCACCGTCTGTCGGGTAACCTATCCAGTAGAAGATGTACCCGGCACCTGCTTCCCGTACTTTACCTTGGTCCGCAAGCCTTGTCTCGTTCAAGGCTGCTACATCGATTCCATAGCAACGCAGTTCCATCACGACCAGAGCAGTGCACCGTTCTGGCCGTCCTGTAGAGCACACATTCCATGTTCCAACACAGACCGTGTTGTGTCCCCGAGCCTGTTTCAGGTTGCTCCTCGGGTTACTGAAACTTGAGTAAGGATTATCTGCTCGGTAATTATTATTGATAGGGTAGTATGAGGGTGTGATTGACAGTAGCCTATCCACCCTGCCATGTACAGCAGATAGGGCGACCCGGTTTATCCTGCGCGACGGCCGATGCGGTATGGTATTTGGTTTCTGTTGTATAATCGTGGTTTTTATGGGCTTAGGATACTGTCAGGACACCCAGACCTAGACAGGAGAGCAATTAGGGCCCTCAACCAAAGCCTTTGGCTCAAAAGCCTGTACGGCTTGGCAACGGGTAACACATACGCGGCAGCATCAACCATCCAGAACAGGCTTGACAGTCACAACCCAAGACATTCGGTACATTCACAAAAGATGATACTGCACAGGCAAACCCAACCGAAGCAGAAAACATACTGACACCATACACAACGAACACCTCACAACGGACGCATCTGCTTTTTGTCTGGCTGCTCCTCTTTGGCCAATCTGACATGGTTGAACCTGCAACGACTGAGGTCGTAGTCAGCACAGCCTTCCGGATCAAAACAGACCACAGGCATGACCACTGCGCCAAGGTAGCAGAAAAGGTCAGGAGCAGGTGACACACACACTTGCACACAATCACAACATTGGCCACGAGCAACGACCAAATGGCACTAGCTACGCACAAGCTCAAAAGTCGTACTATTTCAAGGATCCGGTGATACATACATACGCATCAGCATCAATCACCTAGGCCAGGCTCGACAATCACACCCGAAGAAATTCAGCACACTCACACAGGAGCAGCAACATTGCGCAGACAAACCTACTACATACACAAAATCAGACCAGGCAAAAACAAACATCAAACCGAACCAAAACAAAACACACCGGCATCATCCACAACCGACACATCTGCCTTTTGTCTAGTTGCTCCCTTTTGGGCAATCTGACATGGTTAAACCTGCAAGGACCGAAGTCGCAGCCTGCACAGTCCACCGGAGCAAAACAGCACACAAGCCTGACCACCACGTCAAGGTAACAGAAAAGGTCAGGACTACTAACCACACACATATCAGTACGCATTGGTTACAGAAGAGTGACTTCCATTTTTTAATTGCTGTCGCCTCTATGAACCGGAAAAGTGTCTGTTAAGCCTTTCTTGTAATTGGTTCTGGTAGGTTTTTTCTATCTCTAGCTCCATGTTTGTTTCACGTACAGTTGCACCCGGATTCATAATACTCACGAGTACTACTTCAATTCGAAAATGCATGTTGGAACTTACGCATGTTTTTTTGGCACACAACCATACTGAATGTACTATTTCTGCATGTGACTACTAAATTTCCGTTGATCCGCTTGCTGAACAAAATACGTATGACTCCGTTTTTCTCGGGACTTAGCAGACAGCAATCAGCCAACTCATTTCGCGGTTGTGACGCATTTTCATGTCTTTCAGCATTATTTTCTGGGGTTGCATGTAGACTGCTTGGGTCCGTATATGAACTTTTCATATTTTCGAAACTCCAACTCACGGCTCCCGGTGTTCGATGGTTGGCATCGTTGCTGTTCGATTGTGGTAGTGCGCACTTGTCTACTGGTGACCTGGGAGAAGGAAATCATTGTAGCAACCTAACCCATGTTTGTCTTTTGGTTTATTAGCCTCGTGACTTCAGCGATCTGTGGCTTTGGGCGTTTCTGTGGTCGAACCCTTAGTTAACGGGTCTGCTTGGGACTCTCTGGGTCACCCTGTTTCCGCTTAGTTAATCGGTTAGTATTTAGTCAACATCCAAACCATGAACAGAACACTTGCTGTCAAACAAGACCCGTTCTACTACGTACCACATTCGCGCCTCTCCGTTGATACTGTTCAGTTCCCCTCAATCCTTCCACGGTTGTTAACACGATTGTCTGTTGTGATGGTTCTACGGAAAGCCGGCATCCAGCTTTCCATCCTTCCGTCAAGGTCACTGCTGTAAGTGTAACTTAGTTCAACATTGTATATGCCTACAGAAAGCTATCCATTCAGTTTGTTGTTATGATCATGGGTTGACTCGTGGCATTGTTACGTTTACGTGCATTAATACCAGGCGATAGAGAGAGTATAGCGAAGCACGTCGTCACAGAAAGCTTACGAGATGGTGATGGTCTGAACGTCCAATTGGGAAGACATATCCAGAAATCACTGGGCTCGATTCCATGTTATGCGGACCAGTGGTACTAGTAGACTATTTTGTGATGCAAATAGTTCTACGGTATATTTTTTGTACTGACAATAGACACTACTTCTGACCACAAGTTAACTAGTTACCTGCGCTTTTGGGGCTCATTTGCGCTCCAAAATCTGTGTCCGTAGATCGTTGGACAAAAGCAGAGATCTGAATTTACGTTCAAATTCTTCAACATCATGAAACACCTAGTTCAAACTATCTTTCTTTGACCCATTCGAGGGATGATGGAAATGTGCGCGTTATAAAATTGTTTCCTTCGTTTTCCAAGGTCCATTCTATTAAGGAAGTTCCCTTGTTTTGAAGAGAGTCGATGGTCAATTCTACACCTTTGAAATGCTTTTGCCATGTATGAATCATTGTGAGTTTAGTCATTCTTAAACTACATAGGTTATCCAGAAAGCGAAAAGCAAGCTGGATCGTGAATGTATTCATCAAATATTTGCCCTTCGTCAACTACGTAAACACGGCTACACCTTCCAATGTCAAACCATAGCTTTGTTCTTAAACGTCAGAACGGCCTTCGATCCTGACGATTATACTGTTCTCTGGAGTTGCTGATTTTGAAATGGAGTATTTATAAAGGCACTCTATTCTAAAACTGTCTTACACTTGTGCAATGAGCTGGTCGTAACGTTTGTTGGCGGTAAAGTGTTCGAATGCCTACATTGGGGTTTGCTTCTCCTTGATTTGTTTGATATAGAGACGAAATCGCAGTTTCTCCTGCAGATTTGAAATTGTGGACAGATTTCTGACATCGGAACAAATACCCAATCTTTTACTACTTAGTCGGATAAGGACTAAGGCAATCACTACGTGCATATAAATGTTTTGTTCGTGGTGGTAAATTTGTGTACAGTACGTGTTGAATTTCCTTGATAAACTATTCATTTAAGTCAATTGCCCCCTGGACACAACAATTGAACCTACGGTAGACTTATAATGTGTGCAATGCTGTCGCCACCCTTCCTCGTGTTCATTGTTGTACGGCAAGTCTATCTTATCTTTTCCACTCTTCTCAACTTTACACTCAGCAACGTTCTTCACAGAGCTCTAGATAGTCTCACTAATGGCGTCCTGGAAACAAGGTCACAGATAGTGTTTCCTCCTACGCCATTTGCGCAGTAGACCTCTTCCATCAAGGTGACAGTAATCTCACGACGTATTATGTATTATGTAATTCCTCGATTACGTATAGTACATTATCGGGAGCTCGTTTTTGATCTCAGTGTAGCACCGATTGTTCACACTGTCGTATGCTGAAAAGTTTTCGTCATATGTGATCCCCTTCTTACCGTTCGTTTAAATATTTCATCTTGTTTTCAGAACTGTGCGTGCACCAGTCTAAATTACGTCTACCCTCCCTCATTCGTTTGCTCTGAGGTTGATTTGGATTTGGAACCGCTACTTCGCGTTTGGTCTAGTTCATTTCCCACGTGCACTCTTATTGGCGTCCGATGTGTATCTTTCACACAAAATCGCTTGCCTTGCAGTGTTTGCTTGTCCTTCTTGCTTGACCTTTCCCAGAATTATTCCCTAAAATCGCTTCGAGTTACCTCTAGTGGGTCTTCTCTCGTCGTTTTCTCATCTCTCAAGTGTTCGTTTTCATGCGTTTTCGCATCTGTTCGCGATAACTCGCGTTTTTCTTCCCTCCATCTTCATGATTCCCTGTGATGGCATTATATGCTGTGCCACTTCTTTGTCTCTTCCACAATTTCTTCTTCTCCCACTGTTCCCTGCCCACCTTTGTCACTCGCGTGACTTTTAGTCGGGACTACGTCTATCTGGTTGGGCAAATTGGCCGGTCATCTGGTCAGTTTGTCAGTCAAATCGTGCCGGTCGGCCTCGGCTGCATCCACTCCGAATCATCTATTGAACGGGTTGAGCAATGCCATGTTCTCCTTTGGTTGGAATCAACGATTCGCGTCATCTAGTGGAAGACCCTCGTGCGTGGAGTCTGTCAAGTCCCTTTCGCGTGGCGAGTCGTTAAGTGGATTGTCTTCCAGTTCGGATGACTCGCGACCGGCCAGTGCTGGGCAGCTGCGATGGAACGACTTCGATGACGCTGCAGAAGACAGGGAGAAAGATGATGATGGTAGGTAGACTTTTTTATGGTTACACTCTGGTATTAGTTTCATTTTCAATGAGAAACATTTGAAATTCGAAAATGGATTGCTTACGTTATGAGCTATAGTTCGGGTCTGTTCGACACTGTAGCATTTGATAATGGAAGCCTACCGAACAAGATGATTGGAACACCATGGAGTTTACTACGTTTTAATTGCTTCCTTATGTTTGGTGATGATCCCGCACATCAATATACCTGGTTTGGACTGTACTCGAGCCCGTGAGTCTGTCGTGTCAGTCTTATCATTATGTCCACTGGTTCAGCGCGCATCGTTTGAGATGGATTGAACAGATTTATGCCCGTCCACTCTTGGCTCACCTCACGATTGCATGTGCAGTTGTGGCGCGACTGATAAACCGAATCGCTCTTAAGGTCTGTTACAAACGTGCGAACTGTAGGTCCCCAATGGTCAGGGAAATCTTTAGATATCACGCTCAGAGACATCTGACTCCTGTACATTAGAGGAAATGGAGACTAATCTAGTTCAACTGTATGAATATTGCTACAGTTTCACTGAATTTTATGTGGACTAAGAGCGATTAATTATGTGGCATAGTGGAATCTGCCACGGCGCTAGCTGACTTGTAGATGCTATGTTTATCCCATGTACCTTGGCTATTTGGTTGTAAGACTCAGGCATCTTACTGCTGATCGTTTCAGTCTAGAGATCGAGATCTAGTGAATTAAGTATCATTCCTCCTCTTTGATCTAAACTATTATCTTCATGATCGTGTGGCAGCTAAGCATGCACGTTGGCGATGGATGTTATGTGGACAACGCTAATGATGCAATGCGTTATTAATGATATATGTACATCAGTAGTCATCTTACGGCTGACTGAACTGTGTGAGGCTTTCGATATTCAGACGGGGAAATTTTTTTGTTGATTAATGTAGGTGGACCAAATAGCTTTCCTCGTTAACTATCTCGGGTTGGGTTTACCGCAAATAAATGGTTTCTTCTTTTCTATATCTTCTATGTTGTCCGATCACCGAAATTTATCGCAACTGATAAACCGGATCATTTCATTTTGTGTTCATTTTATCAGTTTGATGTAATTACGAAATCAATTTGTGCTTGCCTTTTTCTGTTATGCGTTCTCATTCGTTTTCACTAGAAGTGGCCCGTACCGTGACTGCCGAATCGGCATCTTACTTGGCCAAGGCGGCAGCAGTTGGCGTCTATCCGGTTCGTACAATCGGTGAAACCGTGTGTGGCATGCATGCGGTATTTCCAAACTCGGACGCTGATCGGTACACACACTCACTCAACTGTTCCCGCATGCTTGAGGCTCGGTCCGGCGCGGGTGTTGGCTTGCTCCGTGTGACCGGGCAGGACTATCTCGTGTTGGTTGGTGGCTACACCCGCAAGGGCTGTTTGGACAGTGTGGAGCTGTATTCTAACCAGACCGAATCGACCCATCATCACCGTGCGTGTCTTACTTCTGCACCAGAGCGTGGTCCACGGCTCACCAAACCGCGCGGTAGGCTGGCTGTTGCCCATACTTCACATACAGATGCAAACGTACTGTATGCTTGTGGGGGCTCAACGGGTTCAGTGGATTTGAATTCTGTGGAAAGGTTTGTATATGTGTGTACGCATTATTGTAATCTAAAATTACCTCTGATAGCCAAAACATTCATTTTGCATGTTAACTTTTCAAAGACACCAGTCCTAGCTGTTGTTGAGCCGCGCTGTTCTGCCTGGAGACCCAGTCCTTTCTTATTCAGTCGTCCCAGTTAATGGTCGGTCAGTACGTATAGTTTATCCTGTGCAACCGTATCCACCTCCTCATTGTAGTTTCCGTTGGGTATCAGCTGGATGTGGCTTAGTATTGTATGACAGGCAGCCTCGTTTGTGAGTAGTATAGTGCGTACATTCGGGAGCTTAAAGAGCAAGCCTCAACGCCTGGAAGACGGTGGGCAGGAGGCGACTATCGGAATAGTGTGTATGCACTACGGTGGAAGTGCCTCCAGGGCGAATGACAACGTACTGCTACCCAATGTATGTGTAAATGCACGTCAGCGATGCAAATGAGCGTACATGTTCGTGGTCCTATGTTCTAACATAATCTGTACAGGAGTTCGTGTGATAAACAAGTTTGCAGACCACGCGTCTTTTGCAGTCACGACAATTGGTGCCGTGACGGACGTGAGGATATTTAAAGTTCATTGGCACGTTTGGTATGCGTACCCTAACTAGTTTAGACCACACCGAATCATGATCATTGTTCATGTTTCCTCTGAGTCCACATATCCCTTCGGTTATATTAGTGAACCGATGCATGCATAGTGTCTGAATTCAACCGTAACCACTTAGAAACTCTGTTTCTGAGCTAGGCGTGTTCACTGACCGTTTGCCTGTGCTAATCATTGTCTACAATTTACTTCGGGCATCCCTTGTTTGCCGTGTATACCCCTTAATAAATTCCTTACAACTTAACGCGATCGTGCCCCCAGTTTCATCGGAGGAGGATGGTATGTGTTTTACGCATGTCACCCAAGCGACTTCGGAGTGTATGCACTGTGAGCTCTTCTAGGTTCGGTCTGAACTAAGGCAATTAGACGACTACCATTCTGGATGTTACCAATGCCAAGTATGGTTTGTTAAAACACCGCAATATGTATCATTGATTTATTGCCGTGGCGTTAACGCCATATTCCTGTAGTCCGTTGCGCTTTTTTGCAGTGTATTCCACCCCGTGTTTATATGTGAGAAGCGTCCTCATTCGATATCGATTTTACCCAACGGAGTGATTTATTTCCACTTCAGAGATGATTTGTAAACCCCAAGTGCTTTTTCTTAGCCTACCAGTGCTTAACCAGTCACACGAAAACTCGAAAGTTTCTCCGGTCACCCTTTTCTACCGACCATCCGAAGTGCGTGCTCTTCAGATTTGCGTTGGTTAGGACGATCACAGTGTATCATCCATTTTGTGAGGCCGTTTTTGTTGGTCCAGAACTGCGAAAGCATGGGCGTGTATCCCCTGCGTTAATGCTTCCTAGTTACGCATGTGCATCGGAGCGCTTCCATGGCTATCCTGCTAATTGTTGGTTGTAAACTGGTCAATCGTAATCGGGTTTAAATGAAGTATATGAAACTGCCAAATATTGAGGTCGCCCATTGCGATTTCAGTAGCAGTGAATCAATTCAGAATCTGAACGTTAAATTTACGTGGTTTCCATTTGCCTTGGAAATACGGCACATGTGTATGTATGTGTTTACGTGTAACACGTATTGAGCGGTTTTCATTTCATCAGAACTTATCTGTCTTATTCTGTTTAGTTCAGCTCACACTCATCGCCATATCATATATCGTTGTGTGTACGAACACGTAAAAACAGCAATAGTCTTTAGTATCGTTTTTATATAGTTTGAGTGTAACATCTGTTCATATCGCTACACTCCTCTCATCTTCACTGTTGTTGTTGTTGTTACACTCTCTAGGCTTACTTCGGATGCCTTAGCCATTTGGCTGTCCTCGCAAATCGCACAACAGCAACAACAAGAAACATCACGAACGTCCGTTCGTAGCCGATCTTCCACCCACAGTTCACCTTTTGTGTGGCAGTCAGTGGCCAAGATGCATCAAGCACGAAGCAGCCCCGTCGCTGTCGGTCTGAGTGAACTGAGTACTGGCCCGCTGGTGTCTAACCCCGAGGGTGCGTTGATGGTTGCCGGTGGTCTGACGGGTGCTGTAGCTCTGGCCAGCGTAGAGGCTTTCGTGCCCAATCGGAACCAATGGGTCATGATGCCGAACATGTGTGAAGGTTGGTTTCTCATGTTGTACGTGTGTGTGCTCACCACTTCTGAGTCCCTCAAGTGATCGGCTTGTTTAGAAGGGCATTGTGTTAAGGGAAACCTGTAAAACAGCGTGTTCGTTTTTCGTAACTAGGTCAACCTACCGTGGATGAACTGAGCTTACAGTTTGTTCACAGTCAGTATGGGTAAATACTGGGAAAAAAACCGGATCCCTTTGACCCGTGAACCATGTATCATAATCCAGCCGCCTTGTTTGTACTACAATTTTTGTTATGCTGAATGAGCTTTCGAGTGTTTAGCTTATTACTCTGTATGTCAGTCGAACATCGCTCGCAGCTTCCGCATTCCAACAGACTTTCCGTCTAACATCGTTTCTAAAGAAACGCTTGATTGGAGTTTCACTCTTGTCGGATCCCGTCGGTAGTGCATATTCCTTCCACGACCGGATTACCAGAACATTACTTGCAGGTGAAAGCTATTGCGTTTTTAGGTATGATAATTTGTGTAGCTATCAACTCGGTTACCTCACGAGAATTTGACTGAAAGTTCACATCCCGGTCGTGACAAACGAGTGTACTGCTGACAGACTTCAAAATAGCGGAACTAGATCGTAGTGCTTCTTTTCGAAAGAGACTATTTGGGGAGCTTATCTGAATATGAAAGCTGCTGTCGGCTGAATTGTGTTCATTTTCGATCAACCTGGCAACATATCAGTTGGATAAGTGTTCTTACCCTCACACGCTACCAACTGGATTACTAATCCTTGGTTCACATTTAATATGAAACCTCTGGGTACGAAAACCTCATGAAAGTTATCACTTATAGATAAAAGATCTACACTTTTTTTGTTACTGTCACTTCCCTGCCCAAGTCTGACCTGTTGTCTGATGGAGCATTCAAACAAATGCACTGCATTGGTGGATAGCCGCTTTTATGTAACAAGGCTGTTGCTACCGTGCGATATGGTAAGTCACACTGTGAGAACCTGATGGTATTATCAGGCTGTCAGTGCGTTATCAAGAACAGTCGTGGTAATCGGGGTTCGGTGCCACAACCCTATGGTTGATAGCCATCGTCGTTATCGCTGAACATATTCTTAGTAATTGTTAAAGGTTGGACAGTTTCTCAAGACAAGTCACTATTTGTTAGTGCCCAATCGGTTGGACGAACGTAACTGGTTGTAGAATTGCTTACATTTAAATATGCTAAATTCGAACTGGCTTCGTCCTCGTTAGGGTGAAGGTTAACTACTGTCCGTCGTATACTCAATCGTTGGTGTGGTAAATTTATATCTCACTTAGACAGTAATTATTGATCACTTACGTACATTTGTTAATTATCAGTGCAGTGGATTCAGTCCTCCACTTCTTTGTCCTCAAGTTGCCCAACCCTTCTTCGGATTACTCATCCGAGACCCGTGGCTTCACATAAGAAATTCCGTCATATTTGTTCAGCCTTACATCGCAAAGCGTCTTCTGTTCTTCATGTAGAGGAGCTATCAATATACACAGACCCGGACAGTTGAAAAGGCTACTGAGGTTTGAGCCCGTGGCCGTGTGATCGTTAGTCATCATTTCGAACGCCTAGCTACTTCGAAGACCTGTGTTTAGTGGGACTTCTTGGAACTAGGGTCATTTTCCGTTCATCGATTTTGAAATTAACTGAACCGTCTGAATTCGTCACCTTTGTGGCTGCTGTTTGGGATACGAATTCTTTCACTGGTGCCTACGATGAATGATAACAGGATATGATTCTAAAATAGCAGCATTGACCGAATTGTCTGTAAAGCGAAGGGCATACAGTGAAAGGCGCTGAGAAGCCATGTTGCGAATCTCTCCACACTCTCATCTGCAACTCGGGTGTGTTGTGCATATCTTTTCGGTTGTCTGAGTTTAGGAAAAGAGATTTCATTAATTATACCTTGCCTCTTCTCTTTCCTGCAAACCAACTTTTTTTTTCTTGGTTGACTAGCAACCGTGCCTACATACCGCCCAATGATTTTTTTGTGTACTCCTTTTGGATCTTTTCTACAAACACTTACTAACCTACTGTTGTGTGCTCGAGATGATTGTAGTGTTTTTCAATCCACCTATTTTTAACACTGTCACAGATCGCTACGAGGCTGCCTGTGGTCTGTTGCCTGCTAAGAATTTAATCGTTGTTGCTGGTGGTAACGCGGTCACATCGCGTCGGGATAACTCCGATGTCCTTGTGGAAGCATTGGATCCTCGGTGTTCTGCCTGGATGCCTCTCCCATCTCCGATACCTGGTGGACATGGGAGGTTACGTGGTGCTGCTCTGGTCACTGCTCCTACAAGTGAAGGTAAATACTCATCTGTTCTTTACATGTAGGTGATTTTCGTGAGCCCTCGTGTTAATATTGTATTCTATATATTTTTTCGCCTTACATTTTTAATATTTTTATGACTAGCTTAGTTCGTACCATTAAATCCGGGAAGTGAGGGTTTTACTTTCATACTTGCTTACCATCTGGATAACCAGTATTGGTCGACTGGATCACAAAGACATCCATTCACTCGTCTCCCGGTCTTACTTTTTTGGGTATGTAATGTGTGAATGGAACTGCAAGTGGTACAGCACAAGCCACATCTGATGAGGGTTATACACAGGCGTCTTTTGGTTTCGGTCACTGTGACAGGCTAATCCGTAATGGATGCCACCAACCGTCTGTGTATGTATGTGTATGCTCTACTTGCATATCCCATCGTTAAATGCAAGACCGTACAACGTACACATAACGCCATCACGACGTACTTCTTTCTCCTCAGCTTAATGATACAACCTAGGTTATGTGTTTGAGTATCTTTCTTGCTCATCGATACTGTTGACACTCAGTCACAATTAAAAAAATTATTACATCATGCCAACGTGGGGAACGCCCGGTGATGCAATCAAATCTCGTTCACAGCTTCACGTTTTAATTCAGTGGTTTAGTCTATTAAAGACTATCGGGACGGATCCCTATAATAATGCCAATCACAGAGCATACAAACGAGTATAACACTGACAAAGCCGGCATCCATAATAGAGCCACCAGGCAAATGTTCTGCTCAAAGCACGAGTGCACTGTACCAGTTAATCCACTGGAAGAGAGTCACTTTCAATCACCGTGTAGAGCAAAGCATTTTTGTCATACCAATGTCGCCCACGCGCAGCGTGAATGGGTCAACTAGTTGGCCCCATTTGTTACGGCGATATGCAAAAACTACAGTATCAAACCATAAACGAACCGAAAAACTGTTGATCACTCAATGTTAATTGTTTGTTTGGGTGACGTATTATCCACGCGGATAGTTAACATTCGTATTATGACATGCTCGTGTTTATGTGATACTGTAACATGTGTTACCAGCTAGCCTATCATATTATACCGTGTATATGATTGGTTGGTAAGTCATTTGATAGCCAGGCAGTGCTCATTCAATCAACAGTCATCAGTGGTCGCAAGGAATGTAGTCAATTGATATTCCTTGCCAAATTGATTATACTGAAAGGGGTTTATGATGAAGTCAATCAGTACCAATCATGATTCGCAATCCGGGGAACATATTTAATACTGAGAAAGACAATGGTAACTCTTCTGAAGTACGTCTGTGAACGACCATCGTGACTACAATCGTTGGCGACGATGTTGGACAGTGATTTGTATCTTCGACTTGTAAATACTCCTGTCGCCTATCCAATATCGTGAGGTGAGAGCAGTAGAAATGCACATAAGCAAGTCCTAATATAAACAGTTTATCTGTGTGAGCGATAAATGTGTACAACTCTACACCATAAATGCAACGGAATGAATGTCGCAACGTTGTAATTATTTTTCATTTGGTTTGCAACTAACGATCGATGACGTCTAAATTTGTTTTGTGCTGCTTGGTCCCACGCTCTGGAAAAGCGAGGGTAAATTGTTGCCGGCGATTTAGGATGATCCCTTCAGTAACGCTTACTTGATAGGTCTAATAATGCTTATTCACACGATTAGGTCAGTAGGGTCCGGGTAAGCGTCAGAAAAGACGATCGAAATGATTAGGATTTATACGATATAATTGTCAAAAATCACACTAAAAATGCTTTCTCACAGTGAATGCTGATTAACCGAATAGCC
>JTDE01001567.1:26290-65746 GCA_014338405.1 Paragonimus skrjabini miyazakii | reverse complement strand
CGGTCGCTCACGCCGTTCTCCATCCGCTCACCGTGGGTGTTTGAACGCACCTCCCCCCTGCGTTGGTGTATTCGGCCGAGAGCTGGAATGCTCGCGCTTCCTGCCTGACAATCCCCCACAATATGTTTTACTTTGGAAATCTGTGTTTGAGATGCGTTAACATATCAGCCGCCTTCTTATCTATTGTTCGTTTTTTTAGATACAAATTCAGAGATTTTGAGTGTTTTAAACTGAACGCCACACACATTTGATCATAGCCTTCGCATTCCAGTAAACCTTCTGAAACGGGCTAACCGAAAGATTTGTCTGAATGCGAAGGCTGCCAACAAGCATGGGTGGTGTTCAGTTTGAGATACTCGGTTTTTGGGTAAATATAAAGTAAATTATGACTGTTCTCTCGTTTCCTTTCGTTGGTGTTGTGCACATGACAACACCGTATATTGTGGATCATCTTCGCAACTGTGTTTATCTGTCTCGTAGTGCCCACGTATTGACGCTAAACTGAGAAAAGTTGTACTCTAAACTACAATCTGTTGATAAGATTGCAGTCTTATTTAACGATGTGTTTTCTCAGTTTGCTGCGAACCTATAAGAATTTCTGGGGAACAGAAGATGGGTTAAATGACATCCTATTATCATTGATGTCAGTTATTGCTGTCTAAGAGGGCTCGTTTGAAACAGCCTGTCTTCATGTGAAGCAGCTGGAATACGATGGAAACTTTGCAGCCGGCGAAGAGTACTCACTTTCAACTCTAGTTGTTGAAGAACTATCCGATTTATTTAACCAGGAGACATTGGAGAATGATAACAACTTCAATACGAAATATTCTGGCCAATTATTTGATTCATATAGATGTTTTGGATACAGGTAAGTAGGTGAGAAACCTTCTTTCATGCGAAAAGAAAAGAAATCAGAAATCCCAATCCTTCATTTACCCAGTATGAAGTCTTCCGACATCTGCTACCAAGATATGTTTTTTAACAGGGGATGAAAATATGTATCAACAAGTACTAAAGTTCTTGAAGATGGTTCGACTGTTTTCCTCCTACTATGCTGGAATAATTTCACATGTAGTCTGCACATAGAACATTCACAGTCAGTCCAGGAATTCCGACCCTATAGTCGACATTGTGGCCTACAAGGATGTCAGAATGGTGAATTCTGAAGGTGGCCAGCGACGATTCCCCATAATACTACTGTTACATCATAAGCTTCCTCGAGTCCATATGTATATATATATATATATATATATATATATATACTTGTAAACGTATGTTTAGGTATCCTCCTTCCGAGTCCGTTGCTGCTGAAAGCAAAGTCATTCGACACAACCGACCGAGGTCTCCACTGCACCAAGTGTTTTAATTATGAGAACCTTACTCTACACAGAACGTTTGCGTTCATAACGATTCTTGTTCAATTTCTCGTTTGCTAAGATATACGGTAGTATCAGTCGTTTGCCGTGTGTTTCGAAGAGTTTTTTTTAAATAACTATTTTAGAAAAAGATACCATGTTTTTATATGGACCTTGATATTAATTCCAGAACCAATTGTACCCACAACTTTCACGCTAATCATTTTATTCAATAAGCATAAAGCATACCAATCTATTCACCAAAGTCACTGATTATTGATATGGTACGGGAGGTGTCCAGTTAGAACAAACCCTAGCGGTGAACACTGCATGCTTTGAACTCATCCATTACGCTCCACATCTTACTATTAGGCAACAGGCCAATACGCAATGTTACAATTCTGATTTTCAACTCAGCAACACTTTGTTTTACTCTACTCCAGACATAATATTAATGTGCCGCTCCAATTGATGTCACATTCGACCACTAGAAGAGTGGCTTATTCCTACAACCTCAGTCATTGCATCACGGCACTGACCTTGAAAACTATTAACTTGTTTCACGCAGTGTTCAGCTGTACACTAAATCGTTGCTTTGAGACTCACAGAGACATTACCCAGTTCAGCTGTACATGTAATGAAATAACTCCATTCACGTAGTCTACAAAGACAGGGATGAACAATATTAGTACCGACTGCCAGTAAAGTTCTAATGGGGATGCACTTTTGACGGACTGAAACCTCAGCTGTCATGCAATCGATTAACTATGCACTCAATAATGGTGACTTACTGCATAACACGAAGTAAGCGCTATGAATATTCTGTAGAACACCAAGGATATAGTCAAGTCTATTATCGTGTTCAACTGTTGCAGCCCGTTACCTGAAGTGCGCTCACTAGTGCACACCCAGAAGTTAGTCAATCAATTACGCATTTTGCATCAGTTACCGGTTGGACTGCGCACAACAATTCACTGTGAATGTTTGCTGATCGATAGATTAAGCGATCGGACAAGGTTCAGTGTCATTCAGTCAAATCATCTCCAAAAGAGATGTGATTGTGTACCATAAGAAGTGACTGTCCTGCTTCTATTTTTATCTGACAAAAGAAGAATGTATAGGCTTAATTTTTCAATCAATTCGCAGGCAGAACAGTTGCCACTTAGCAGAAATTTTCTAGGTGAGAAATCATACAAGAACCGCAAACTCTGATATTGGCATGCAGTGAGTTCCACATGTACCTTGTTTAGAATGCGCTTGCAGTTTAAAAAGGATTGACGGAATTTGATAGAACTGTGGATGCAACGAATCAACAAACTTTGGGACAAACAAAAGCTATAAGCTCGTAGAGATTGGAGCAAGCAACACCACTATGGCTGGCCAACCAACTTACAGATCACGTGAACAGCATCAGGTCTTGGGTGAATGGGCCGTGATTTGGTGAGGACGAGCGATCGCATCATACTTCTCAGCAGTGAGATATGAATATGTTTTTGGATATTGAAGTAACCGAGGAAAATATACAAGAGGACACAGTGGAGTGTAGTTGGGCATAAAATGGTTCTCTGTATATATAGGGGATTGGCAACCGTGACGCTCTTAGATCAATGTTATAGGCAAATGAGTGTTTGATTGTTATGCTGAAGTTCATTCCCTCCATGTGTTAGTTTTCGGAATTGACAATCCTTACGCCATCCCAGTCCTTGGCTCACAACAGTGGTTTTGTGTTGGTTTTCGATTTTTCATGCTTCCTGAAAGTTGAAAATGGATTATGTGGGTTTGGGAACAATTTCAGATGTTGGGCATGGTAACAATTTTAAATTTTGTAAAGAGTAATACGATTCATATGAATGGATCACCCCATACTGTGAGTCAATATGACAACCTAACGCATTACAAACTAGAGCTTAGGAAAGTTTTCATTTTTGACTTGACGTTATATACAATCAATCATAAATTACCTGTTCGTATGTACTGAATTCGTTTGCATTGTGTTAGAGACAAACAGACTGTGAATAAATCACCCAGATCTCATCAATGACCTGTTTGAAAACAGTAGATTCAAAGGTGTGTATTGACTTCAAATTATAGAAAATAATACAACCAGTTTGTTGAAAATGATTTTCGGAGTAAGTATTCAAAACAGATTGTTACAAATTTGACACCAATCACTGTTTTCTTGCATTCAGATACACATTTGCATCGGACTCACACAGAAGATGCACAACAAGATCGAATTTGGTCTTTAGTTGAACGTTAACATTTGAATGGCATTCGTGTGGTTATAATTCATACGCTGAAAATCCTCATCTGTTATACGTAGCATATCTAGCTACAATGCCACAAACAAATCTCAGTTGTTGAGCCAATGTTCGTTATATGACAGGGTAGTAATCATAATCACGGGACTAGTAGTAGTAGATAATGAGCTGACTCGGGCTCAACACTAACCTAGACGTAGTAGATCGGAAGCTGTGGGGACCGTTACTATTTTTTCCCTGAGTCACTGGTAATTTTATAGGTGGCAGTAAGTAAAGTGGTTGATTAGACGATGTAAAACAGTGCCATAGCAATCATATTATATTTTTTAAGTGTTTCAATCAAGATGGTCTCTCTCGATTGACAGCTACTGGACCAACAGCATCACAACGCTCATAGTAAGTTATAGTCATGCCGTTATGATTGGTGTACCGGAAACTATAACTGCTTTCCTGAAAGCTTAGATTAACATAATTGTCTTAAGAGCTAGCACTTTTCACTATCGAACTCAAACTCATAGCTGGTTAGCATACCATAAACTATTCCCTCACTAAGTTCCTTCTAAGTGCTGTAATACCAGTCACATTAGGACTGGTTGCAACAAAACCAAAAGGAAGTTCACCTTGGCACTTCCGATATGTCCTGGCAGATATACATTCTCTTTTTTTTAAATAAACGTCATCATGACATGTAGCCGAGATGTGATTCAGAACTTACGTTGGTCTAATCTTGTAGTGTAATGTTTTCTCTAGGTTGGACTGTATTTCTGTATAAATTCCAAATGATAGTTCAGATCCGCATCATAAGCAAGTCATTCCAGTAAAAGGTTAGTAACATTCTTCCTCTCTGTAAAAAGTTTTGTGTCGTATAATCTTTTTTGAAAGGGAAAGACTCATATGTGAAGAAATGTTCCAGCAGAAAACTCTGATGAAACTTTGTTTTCCGTCTCTCGGTTTACCTAAAACTAGTAACCGGAATCTGACTCGTAAACCATCACCCACGGTTATTTTACAAAGCGTACCTCAGTCTGTCCTAAAGGTGTTCGTTTGTAATCTAAGTACGAGGTCCCAGTAGAAGACCACGACTAGGAAAATAACAAATCGTACATTTCCAGACTACTTGGAAAATACAAAGGTTTTTGATGAGTAGTAGGGGATTTTGATTTTCGTATAGACTGAACATCACCCACAATTGATCGCAGCCGTCGCATTCCCATAGACTTCCTAGTCGGTCCCTTTCCTCGCCACTGCCGGGACTAGAACCACGGCCACGCTGTTCATGAGGCAACCGGGGTTATCACTGCGCCATTGACGTCACGTTAGGCGCGACCGAGTTATCATAAGTGGCGGGGATATGCACTACTGACGAGCCCTAGTGAGAGCGAAACTCGAGTCCTGTGCTTCTTTACGAAGGGTTTTGTTATAAGATTTCCCCACCAAATTTTGTACGAATGAAGTCATACAGTTTGGGTGTCGTGTTTAACATGTTATTGATAAATGGACTGAGAATAGCATGACGTTGTGAGCAACTCGTAATGCTCTACGTACGTTTTAACCATCTCGGGAGGTCTTCCTCAGGAGTGTTGTGATCGACATCACACTAACAAAGGAACAGAGGTCACGTGGTATTTTCCTTGGCTAGGTCAAGCTGCGCTGCATCTAAACTGATTGATCTACTTTTTTGCCCGTTGAGTGGGAATGAGAATGATGTAGGTAAGATTCGTCTATGTCTGGTGCTGTTTATCCATCCATGGCACACTGCAGACAGGGGTTTGCTATCATTGCGATTAACGCAAGCTTGTTGTGTATAAATGGTGGGAGCTTCAGCACAACATCGCTCCGCATGAGAAGGTAGACCCTTGTGAATCACTCGAGCTTGATCAAAACTTACGTTGTGATTCTCTGACAGTTCAGGTAGTGCAATGGCTGAATCCTTCTCTAGCTTCTGAAATTAATATGTGTTTTCAGGAGGAGACCACCTGTACCAATTGGGTTCAGTAACACGTAACTTCAGTAGTCTACTTGTCTTTCTTATACAGCTGGTGTTGCAACCACCGCATTTGATTTCGTAAACACAGTCTACCTGGTAGACCATAAAAATTGGACCTATAGGATGCATCACCAGTCGTTCTAAGGTATTATCTAACCGAAATACGGTTCGGATAGGGTACTCAGAGAGGATAAAGCGAATTCTTTCAGATGTCTGTTCACGATACGGTATTTGCGCAGTAGCCTTGAAAGTTCTGGTCGTTTTGGTCTCCTCCTTAACTGTGTTCTCAACAAACGCGTTTGGACATTGATTAACTGCTAGCATTTCTTTAATATGAGAAATTTCTGTTGTTTTGGAGAGTTCAGTAGTGCAGATCTTATTAGCCGTAATGACGAGTGATTTGATGACTGTTCTGTTCATACCAACTGGACGCAACGAGTTGAAGTTCAGAATGAGTTGAAATCTCTGAGGTGGAATCTCCATTGCTCGTCAACCTTCACCAGGCAGTCAAGTGAGCGCTCGTCGGCTTCACTTTTCAATGTGAATACAATGCCATTGCATTTTGAGCTAAGAAACTGTAAGAATTGGTCACGAGTGGTCCGGTTCATTATTACAAATCTGTCATCTACATTACCGCCACCAAATTCGTGGAAGGCAGGTAAATTCACTCATTGCTTGTGTTTCTATGTAACCGGGGAAAAGATTGGCTACTACAGGCGTAACAAGGGGATCCATAGTTACATCATCGGTTTGCTTGCACATTTTGTGCATATTTCTAATCTTCTTTTGGCGTATTTGTAGATTGCGTCTTTGGTGGTTTTATGCAGAAATGTTCGAGATTAGGGTAAGTTTGATTCCCAAAACTGTCCTGGCTCTGTCGTATGCTTCTACAAATGCCCGGTTCAGGCAGCCCAGCAAGATGCCTCCCTTTATTGGATATCTATTTGAGGCGCTCCCCATCAAGAAATAAATTATCAGCTTTCCAGCTGCACAGCAGCACAACGATCTCCTGTAATTCAGATAGATTTGTATGAATATCAGAACCCTTTCTTTGTCCAGATTATCGTATTGTGCACCCATGTAATGGCTCACAGCTCATCACAATAAATAGTTATGACACGTGTGGTGCAGATACCACTTACGGTAGCTGTAAGCATCTAACGTGCTGAATATGTTAACGTAGTTTTGTTCAGCAGGACTCTGGCTAAAATATTTACGATACGTATATGACGGCCTATTTCTAGACAGTCATAATTGTGTTGAATTCGTGCAGTGACATACGAAAAAAGTATTACTCCAGACAATATATGCAGAAAACTGGCTGAAAAATGAAATGTCTTGTATTGCTTGTAAGTAGTGTGGCAGCTTTCACAATTTAAATGAGACCCAACTGCGAAAAATCTGGGCTTCAGCTGGATTCGAACTAGCGATAGAAACAGCTTGCCCAAGCGCTGTATTCGCACTACCAACTGAGCTATGAAGCTTCGTAGTTCGATTGGTCGAGCGGTCATCGCGTTTGGGCATGCTGTTTCTGTCGCTGGCTCTAATTCACCTGAAGCCCAGATTTTTCGCAATTGGATCTCATCGAAATATACTATATGTATGCTGATGAGTATACAATAATCCAATAGCTTTCCGTTTGTGACAGAAAATCATTTGATATCTTTGGTGTTCATTAAGCAAAATGCCCAAAACCAATTAGGAGTGCTACGCTTCTATGTTGACAGAAACAGGAAGTTGAGCACCTATCAGTTGACGGCAGTCAGTAAGCAAACTAGAACAGCTGACAATAAAACACCCAAGGGTGCATTATGATTGAACGACAGGTGGAACTAATACAACATACAACAATTGATAACATCGAAACAGCATATGTGGAACTCGTGACAAGCTCGAGGATTCATAATAATTAGATAAATAGAACGGGACAGGTTTGCAAGAAAATTGTCCCCACGGTGACCGGTGGTAATCTCGTGCCAATCAAAAGTTGTAGCATCCAAGAAATATCGAATGAATGTGCTGACACAAAAATCAGAAGGTAAATAATTCCAATGAGAATACATACATAACATGTGAGCAGCAGTGTACCAAATGTAAACGAATAACAAAATGCTTGAACAGATCGAAATCTTGAGGCATATTGGAAGGGGTTTGGAATGTTGTGGATCACTGACCGAACCAGTGGGATCTTGTGGGATACGATGGATGGATGAGTAGATGTAAGAATAGGTCTTGACTCATAATCCATATGCTGCGTGAGGTTGTACAAATCTTGGAATCGAAGATCCCCACTGTAAGACTGCGTACTGTTTGGTTTGTATGACAGCGTCAAGGCAGGATGTGTTGTTCAGTATGTTGTGTAACAGTAAATGGTCGTTTCTCCTAATGTGTTGGGTAGAGCTATGTAATAAAACCTGAGCAGTCGTTGTGACAGTGTTCGTGGTCATGAGTCATCCTAAACGATAAACAAGGCGATACCGGTAGTAACGTTGCTATCAAAGTTGAAATCGCTGATCAAGTCGGGCGATCCCCGTCCAGCGTTGTGCTGGGCCTTGATGAAATAAACGTAACTGCTTTTACAGTTCAAAGCCTTTGAAATGTGGGTCAAATAGATGTCATTGTCTGGACACTTTACGCATTGGATACAACGTTGTAGAGGTCATTGTCCTGATTACGTATATGACAGGTTCTGCAGGGCAATTAGGGAACGTTTACGGGCAAATGCATTAAAAGTGTGATGGTGGGTTTATCATGATGGTTCGGTTGACCCAACAGCGACCTGTCAATTTCGGATGAACTCAGTTGAACTCCTGCCGATCTTCCTGTTCTTCTTTCAAAGAGACCAATCTTAAGTCGAATTGAAGGGTCCTAATCACGATTGAAGGAAATAAGACGGATGTACCCCTCCTCGAAAATGATCAGGAAAAACATATGCATTCTTCACTAAAGCTTGTGGTACAAATATTGGTATGACCTGATCAACCTGTTAATAGATCGATGGTCTCTAACCTTGTCTCAGTAAAACAAGGTGAAAGTTCGATCTGCTGTATGGACCAGTAGGGGCGCCGCTGATGTGCTCTAACTGGAGAAGATGACTAGAACGGTTCTTGGCGGGCCAGCAGAACAGTTTGTTGAAGTACGGTCGTAAATTAGTCCTGTTAACCGTACTTAGGTAGACAGAATGAGTACACCTGAGAGGATGGATTTACAGAAATATTAACAGGCTAGCAGGTAAGTCGCCGACTGTATTTCACAGACTTGCAACTGCCCACCTCATTGTTTGCTATCACGTGACTGGCTGGGCCACCACATCTGCTCAATGTCAACATTTGAATCTATTTCTTCGGTTCTATGAAGTTCAACATTGCTGCCTCAGTCCCTCCATTTTAGTTTAGAATCGGATCAATGAAAACAGTTGTAACCGTTTTCTTGGATTCACTCATAGGGTTTGTCAATCCACGTCGGCGAAAGGTCAACCTGTAGTAGACCCGCCTTATACTTCCCTTTCATGGACTGGTGATGCTTTAATGGCACACTATGTACACTTCCTGTCAATTTGTCTTTTTACGCAGATTGCTCAGTGTTGTTTGTGACTACTGAGCTGATTTCCATCAGTGTGGGCTCGTTGCATTTACATTTCTGGCCGCGATTTGACCGTCATTCAGTTTCATTACTCCTTGTGGCCGCTTAGAGACATTGCACTAATAAGCAATGGGGAAGTCCGGACAATGTAAGTTTAACATCACTCACAACTGATTGCAGCTAGCTGAAAAGACAGTGAGAATGCAAAAGCTACTAAGATCAGTTATGAGTTATGTTCGGTTCATACTATCCGAAAACCCCTACCACTCATTAGTAGTCGTAATAGCGTTCAACAGATTTAACGGTGTTATTGATTTCAAATTGAAGAGAGGTCCTAGTCATGGAGCCAAACGTTAGAGGATAGGACAATTAGCGTCCTCTCGAAACGATCGGGTAATATGAGTGTTACTGACAAGCGAATGTGGCTAAGAGTTTCCAAATGATAATCCGGTGGTCTCTAACATAAGGTCAATGAGATAGTGATCAAAACAGTTACCTGGTGAAGGCGTAGACGGAGTTCATTTGTCAAGGATGTACACCACCGATAAGCTCTACCATGAGTGAAACTCCAGTATAGTACTTTCTTCCAAAAGGGAAGAAGTGAAAGATCTACGGGTATCCGACAGTTGTGGTCATTTGTCACGGATGTTCAGTTTCTATTGCATCAAACTTTGGATATGTTCAGGTTTTTCTTTGGTCCGTTATCACTCATACTGACTGACTTTGATAACAACCGAAATGCATCTACATCTTTATCTTCAACTCTTTAGCTCACAGAGGTGAAAAGGTCTCAGTGACTGTGAAGGTTCTTGGTGTCTACTGACAATGTTTCAGTCAATGGGTCTATCAGGTATACTAATCACCTTGTCATGGATATTGTGACATACCACCTTTGTCTGGTGCCTCACACGATAAAACGGACGCCACATATCGTTTGCATAACCCTTTTCTTGGTTGCGTCGGAAACAAGCCAAATAAAGAGACCATAATATAGAAAAACAACAAATTTTCGTGTGGCTGCTAGGGCTTTTTTAGTAGACGACCTGTCATATGACAGGATAGACCAATATGATATACGGTAGATTACCTGAGGGGTACAGATCAGTGTGGATGAGGAGGCGAGTACATTCAGTGCAATTTCAGAATGGCGTACTTCAATTATTTAGGTGGTTCAGTGACAAATCACGTCACTAATTAGGTGAAAATGTTATTACCTATTTAATTGAAACAGTTCAAAAAATGTGGTATACATATTTTGAGTAGAATGCGGTAACCAATGCGTTAACTGCTAGCTCTGTATGACTGACTGTGTATAGTGGAACATGTCGACCGTACGAGAATAATATGTACGTTTGACCTGGTATTATGTCTTATACACTCAACCGCTCTATATGTCGTGATCAACAAACGTTGCAAGTTTCAAAATGTTCCCACGTTTTGCTTTCACCATCCTATGTAGTTATTTGTATTTCGCAGATGTAACATATAACAGCATAAAAAGTGCACCATGTTCCCACTTTTCTGTCTGGCATGTGTACAATTTCATTACTTCACAAGTGTTGCGATAAGTAACACTCTACCTAAGGCTAACGAGCACAAATAAGCCAATCTCGTCCAATGAAATGACTGATGTGCCACCACCCCGCACACAGTTAATTGATACCGTAAGGACACTAATCGAGAATTGGGGTGGGGGGACTACGTGTGTCTCACCAGACCTTTGCAGTTAATGATGTGATCATACAAATTTACTCAGAACTCATTTTCTTTATGCCGGAAATATGTCCAGCAGTCGATACAACATGTAACATTGCCAAGTAAAATAACATGTTTTTTTTCTTCTCCTGTTGAAACTGTATCTCATATACTGCTTATCAATTGGATTTCCTGTTAGACTGGTCGGTAATATGCATTCATTTTACAACCTTTGTGACGCAAGTTTATTTCACGTAGTTGTGCGCAGTAGCGCATACCAAGAAATACACCATTTCTCTTGAAGATTATAACCGTTGAACAAATAATCATCAAACGCATAAATCTTGTGAATCAGTGATGGTTCCGCCAAAACTGATAAGAGTTAGTTACTTTCCGTATAAAATATTCAGGAAATCTAATAACATGAAAGTTATTACTAGTTTTGGTAAAATGATGTAAGCGATATTGTTAAATGATATTACAAAAACGATGTATATCATGATTACCCACAAACACTCTCGAATTAGGAAATGGGAGGACAGTTACTAAAAATAGTAGGTAAAGTCACTAAATCACCAACCGGCATGGCAGATTAAAAAAATAGTGAAGGTTACCTCTGGATTGTTCAAAGAATTTCTGTTCATTCATATTGGACAAAATCGTTTCCACAGAGAAGGAAGCGATGAAACAGAGTCCCCTGAAAATAGTATACATATCCACATTCGTCTATCCATATGTTTGAATGCATCTACGCTCAACCTTCCTATCTATCTCATCCATCAAATGTTCACATATTTCGCTTGTATCAATTGCATCCTACACAGTTTTCTGTATTCCACAGATATACTATGTAATAACTCGAAAAGTATCAGATTGCACCATGTTCACACTTTCCCTTTACACGCCTGTAAAAGTTCACTATGCCGCAAGATTTGTGATAAGTAGCATCTGGTCTACGTCTGTCCAGTCTACGTCAACTAAACGCGTCCAATCAAATCGTTTGATGTTGAAACGCAACCGCCCCGCTCACGATAATCGATTGATTCCTTGGTAAACTGCAAAGTGGCACACCTGGTTCAGGTCACTTTCTAGAGTGAGGTAGAGAAACATTACTGTTTCAGCACTCACAGTGTGTGTTAATACAATCGAGTACCACAGTTAGGTTGGCCACAATTAGGTGTACAAAATGAACTGTTTATTCAGACAACCAGTATGCTTGACCTGCCCTCATTAAAACGAAAGTATCAGTCTACATTGAAATCATTAACGCTTGTTGTCTGTGTTTTGGTGACGAGGTCAGTTGGTGAGTCAACGTGCTGCGCCTTTATCTGAGCTAATTTTGATCAACGAGTAAATGTACCGACAGGCTATCTCACGGTGATTTACTTGTTTTTGGACAGAACACATCACTGCCGTGGGCGGCTGATAAAAATAAATCGGTGGTTGATTGGTTCGATTATTGAACGGTGGAATTGGAAGATATGGATAAGAATGAATTGGTTCACATGAAGTCACGAGGTATTAGCTTACGAGAAACATTTATAGTGTTTGGACGATGTGGCGACCATAATAAATGATACTTTTATAGTCCCCCTCCACTGTACACTTCTGATACATTTGCTTCTATGACTACCTTTGTTTTAATCAAGCCGTTAATTTGTGATTTCCGCTCATGAGCTAAAACACAACTTTCCCCATGTTTCTCTCCCTCTCTGCACTCTATTCTCTTGGGTCGGTAATAACACACGGAGCTCAACACCTTGAATGTTTGCTGTTGTTTTTTGTCGTGAGTGCTTTTCGATAGTGAGGAGCAGAATGGATATTGTTCGGTTGGACTGTTAGAACAACATTCAGAGGAAAAACACCCTTGCACGTCACTGGTGTTACGGTTACGATTTCTGAAAAGGTGTGAGCTGCGATCAGTTATGAGGGGGTGTATTTTTCCAAAGCACCAGGATTAAATTCATATATGCTTGTATTAGAACACTTGTGTAGATCAACACTTGAACGATTGCGATTTATCACTGTTCGGAAATACGTTGTTTGAACGACTGCTTTTACTCTGAGAAGCTGTTATTACCTAGGTACATCTGAAGTGATGAAACGGTTCGTTCATTCGTTTGTTTAATTCATTATATGGACAGAAATGTAAAATGTGTCATGTTATTTGGCTATTTTTAAAAAATCCAAATTTCGATCTGTTCCGCAGTCGCGAATGTCACTGTTACGTTTTATACTGGCTAGCTTCTATAGCGTTTAAACAGACAGTGATTGATAACATGTCTAAAGTTCATCAAAAACAGTAAATGCTCAAAGTCGTCTGTTTATCTCGCTATGCTCCTTCAAAGTTTCTTGAAGGCTTGCTTCTCTTTGTCCGATTAGATGCAGTTTACCCTGTTCACAAGCAGGTTTATTATATTCGCTGTTATTGAAGATAATGAGACTTTTTTTAATGTGCTAAACAATTTCGTTTGTCAAACCGTTCTATTTCTGATTGTGGTGGATTACCAAACCAGAGGTGCGAGTATTCCAACTCTCGACGGAATACCTCAACCCGGCGGTGAGGCTTGTCCAAAATCCCACAGCAATCGAATCACGGACAACATGGGCGACCGAACGGACCATCGTCCAACGAGGCCAGACCAACGGACGAGGAATGGCAGACGGAAAACCCCCCGATAGAAGGCGTGGTCACACACAAACAAGGCAGAATTGCACATGACGTGAGTGGAAACCTGGGGTGTTGTGGACCAGAATTCCGATTCATAGACGCAAGCGCGCGTGTGAAATGGGAACAAGCGAATTTGACAATAAAGATTGTGCTTTATTGGACGCCTTTTCGCTACATGATGACCAATGTTTGTTGAAGTCTCGGTTAGGATGGTTTTGGGTGCTTGGTCAGACAACGGTCGGGGTCGTATGCACCAGTCACCCAATGGGTACTAGCGTTGTTACTCGTCAGTTTTATTATCTCAGTGCCTGCTCCGACGTTCTCGTTACAAATACTTGCCTATGTCAACATGTGCTACCCATTATCTTGTTCATTCCTGCCGATTGTTCTACTGCACAAGACCATCAATTAGGGACGTTCGTTCCTCACACCCCTGAGTACGATAAGCTGATAAGATTCGCTCGACCGACTTAGCTGTAGTGAACCCACGCCGTTCCATTGTGGATCCTGGATATGCACTTGAATTGTGGCGGATCGCGACTGAGCAACTAAAATGTGACTGCCCCACTGTGTGTGGAATGTAATCGGTTGCATAAACTTAGCAATGAGACAGTTATAAGCTGGTCGCAGAATACACTGGCGGATTGGCCAGCAAGGCTTACATCAGTGGGACGTGAGAGTCGACATGATACACCTGGTGTTCGGTGGGAGTCAGTGGAACTTCCCACCAAACGGACCTGAACCTAGCGTCTTCTCGCGCATGGCTATCCCTGAATTAAAACGATACAGCTAGGTAACAAAGTCACAGGAGTAAAAAACGCCGTATGTTGCTTGGAAATTTCCATTGACAAATCTGTTACCTCACGACTTGTGGAGCTGATTTCGTACGCCAACCCGCTCGATTAGACAAAACCTTCTTACCCGAAAGCTCGTGAAATGTTTTTGAGTCTACAGTTTGTAGTTGTGTCAAAGCCAGACGATTGATCTGATCGGAATAAAGTAATGGACTTTTGTATTCTGGTTTTAAAGGTTTTCAGAAATTATGGCAGATAAATTCCACATTGCTACATCTGATTTGATAGTATCCATAATCTCCATGATTCACGCAGAAAGCTTAGGAGTTTGTATGTCACCTGGTGCTTTTACTATCATTGCACTACATATTGTAGCGAAAAGGCGTTCAATAAAGCGTAATCTTTATTGTCCAACGCGCTAGTTACCATGCCACATGCGCGCTCGCGATTTTGAATCACAATTCCAGTCCACAACACCCCCTGTTTCCGCTCACACGTCGTGTGCACTTCTACCCGGTTTAGGTGTATGATTGGCGCTTTCTATCCAGGGGTTTTCTGCCTGCTATTCCTCGTCCGTTGATCCGATTTCGTTGAGCGATGGCTTGTCCGGTCGCTCGTGCTGTCCTCTGTCTATCCACTGTGGGCTTTGATCGCACTCCACAGCCCTGTCGAGATATTCTTGAGTGTTGGAATAATCAAGCCTTCAATTTGGTCATCCATCCTATTTCGGCTGTCACGTGTCGCCCGTTAGTCCGATCCGATCGAGCGATGACTCATCCGGTCGCCCACGCCGTTCTCCATTCGCTCACCGTGGGCCTTTGAACGCACCTCCCCCCTGTGTTGGGGTATTCCGCCGAGAGTTAGAATGCTCGCACTTCCTGCCTGACAGTCGACCACAATATGACTCAGGCTACATACACCGAATAAGGATAATTCTTTACCCTAACAATTGTTACAATTTGTGCTTTCCTAAATGACTGATTTCTGACTGCATACTGAATAGTGAAAGAATTGGAACGTGATAGACGTGAAGATGCATTGTATTGGAGCGGTTAAAGTGTTATTAAGCACAGTATGTAAGTCATTCTCAAAGATTTTAGTTGAAACATTTTCTATGGGTATTAAATTGTCAGTGGACACGAAATAAAAGCGTTGCCTTGCTAGAGCTAATACAACTTCTTACAGATGAGGAAGTAAATTGTCTAGTTCACGTTTTTCAGCTTCTGCTACGAATGAAATTCTATTCCACATTCTTACTGAAGATCCTACGGTTAACTTAGTACTTATGAGCTGTCCAGGTAACTTAATAATATGTAATATAAAATAATATTCGTCATCAAAAGTAGCACATCCTTATTTGTGACACCTTTTTGATTGCACAAAGGGTGAGACTTATTAAGAGCTTGAGTATACCTTATAAGTGTTACGCGGTGATATACAATTGATGTTCACAACTCTGTATCAAATTATAACTGTATATATCACAAAAAGTTAGGGCTTAGAACTGATCTTTGTTTTATGAGTGAAAACGTTTGTTCACTTGACTGTTTGTTTCCTTTGTATCTGAATGAATCCAGATAATGTATAGTCATTTTCTGAGGTACTATGACATGATTACATTGTTGGAAAATGTAGCTTTTATGGTCTTCATTACTGTCCATTAGTAAGTCCGCGTTTAGTGCATAAATCCCGATCGATAGGATGCTAGCAGACCACATACCATTGACAGCTCTTCCTCCTCAACTTTATGAGGACTACAAAAAGTTTTGTTTGATGATTTGATTTGAGTTTGACATATTGTGGACATATGGTTAGGACTGTCAGAAAAAAGATATGTTCATGTCTAACTGTTGGATCTTGTCGTTACTGTTTTTTAGTGTCCTAAATTGTCATCAACCCTCAAGAGAGAGTATTCTATAGAGTGACTTCAATTAGCAGGGGTTTGTGTAATTTGCGTACTTACTACACAGTGATGGAGGATTACAGGTCGAGATAAACTAATACCAACAATAATGGTTACTGAGAAATAGTTTGCAAGATTCAATAAGGAGGCCGATTGCGAAAAATTTGGACCCAGGCTAGGCTCAAACCAACGGCAGAAACAGCACGTTGGCAAGGCGCTTATCACATCCGAATATGCTGTTTCTGACGAAATTCAGATTTTTCGTAATTGAGATATTTCGAAAATTACAAATATATACAACAACCAGAAGGAAAATTAAACTGCGTCTCATCATCCAACACTGTCTGCCACACAAGACCGTGGTTAAAGATGGAGTGGGATATTGTCCGATTGCGTATATTTAAACAAAGGCTATAAAACCTGTATTTGAATCCAGAAACTGTCAGCCACTGTTTTTTCTGACTTAAGAATTAACCTAATAAATGCAGTATGAGAAATAAGATTAGACTTTAGGGATAGCAATTCTGTTAGTTCGTTACTTTGCGAATCCCGGAAAATTTGATTAATTGTCGAGTGGCATTTGGTCCAAACTGTAAGTGCAACACTTGAGACAATATCTCTAATTACTCAGAGTTTAAAACGAAATCACTTAACTCACAACATTCTTTGAGTCTAAGATGAACCGCTTTTTGTAAAACATTTATTTGGTGTTTTACCATATATACTGTTCATCTTTCATGCTGATCGATCGTATACATGAACCTTGGATCAATTTACTGATCTACCAATTACCCTTTCATTTCTCATCTTGTCTCCAGTGTTTACACTGGTTGCTGATTAGACAAATCCCGATGTTCTGACTATGCGTTTCAGGTCGCTAATCTGTTTGGCTATCATTTCATGTTCACAGGTGGCACGAAGTAGGGAACCATTACTGGTGTATATGTATTACGTAACAACTGTGGTATTCTTCAGCTTCTTCCAGTAACTAGATTGTATCAAATGTGATAGTGACTAACACCGGTCACTAAGATTAAGTGTCTACATGTCGACAGGATGATTCATATCCATGAACGTTTTAGCTTGTCACCGGACCAAGGTTGTGAGAGCTGTAAGAGAAAAAGTTTGGTTAACTTACTGAGCTCGAAAGTGGTTTGCTCCCTTTTGTTTCCGCATGAAAATGCCCCCATATTGTAGCTGCCTGATTTAAGTCAACAATTCCAGTTGATTATGCTTTAAAACAAAATCCAAACCATTCTTTGGACAATCCTATTTGTAGAATGTCACACATGAGAAGCATTACTCACACACCCCAGAGGCCATCGTTCGAATGGCGATTTAGTATGGTACAAAGAACGAAAGTACTGTCGATTAAGTCTTGGGCCTGAGTCGTTAGTTCGGAACGGATTGGAATCGAGCGTGCCAAGGACGTGTGTAAAGATTGTTTACGAACGAAATTATGTAAGTTATTTAGCGTCCCTGAGGTCAGAGTAGAAGTAAATAGGGTTTAACCCAACGTGACTGCCATATCTTTCCTCGCTTGGTGGACTGGGTCCATTGCAAAGCTTTCTCCAAGGGTTTCCCGTAGGGTCCCGAGAGTCAACGCCAGTAAATTGAACCAGACCTGACATCAAGAATACACGAAGTTTACTCATAACAAATCGAACTTCTTCATTTGGAGCACCTGAATATCCACTAATCAAGAGTGCCCGAGGTAATATATTGTGATGTAGTTTATGGTTTACTACTGATCAGTTGTGACTTATTAAATATGTTTTACTCAAACAGTCACAGTTCACCTGACACAGTTTCACTGACCTTTGCATGCTGATATTGATTTACTAAAATGTAACGACCGTTTGTAGTGTAGAAGATGGACTAATGTGTCACGATATCATCACAAGGGATTAGGAAGAAGAGTACGGGTACGAAAGCTCAAGGCTGTACTACTCAATTATTAAACGTATAAGAAGCTGATTCATTTTATACGTCAGCTGCTGACAAGTCAGCCGGAAAGTGAGTCAGTTTTTCTAGATGAGCTGGGCTGATTGAAAGGATATTTGTTGTTAGTATTGCTTGTTCAGGATCATCGCATATTTTGAGCTGATAGTAACTCTGTGAGAGAGTTTAAGTTAGCTCGTAATATTTATTACCCTTGTTTTGGTCGTATCATTGGCCATTTGATTTGTACAGCCGTATGCAATACTCGTAATATATGGTGTCCAGTCGGATGAGGTGGTGATAGACGTAGTATCCTTGCATGAAACTCGAGTAATCTAGGAAAGAATGATGTTCAGCAAAAGTCAACTTGGCGGTCGATATCGAGAAGCGAGTGCATGTGAATTAAGGTACATCCGACCATGCCGTTTTCACGTGGCTTATCAGGGAGTAGCATTTGCATGTATAGTCTATACTGGCTGAACGTTAGAGACTAACCTGTTCATTCTGTTTACTCAATAGTGTGAAAGTGTCTTGGATGAAAGTGTTTCTTCTTCAGAATGTTTTACCTGAGTAGGAGCATTATATATCCTTGTTGTTGTGTCATAGACGACAGTACTTATGAGGCCGATAGACTAGGGAAGGGAAACTTGGTTTTTAAAACGAAGATTTCCACTTCGCATCCGGCAACAGGTTTTTCTATCCGATGGACATAAACAAGAATGAAACTGATTAGTGTTGGGTGCTGTGAGGACCAATTGGCTGAGATAAACGACGTCTATGAGAATAAATGTTTGCAGTTCATACACTGTGCACGTAGCTCTGTCTTTCCGTTTGTCAATTTTTTTCACAATTTTCAACTTGGGTGCTGGAGTTGTGATTACTTAATTTTATACACTCGTTGAATATTGTGGGGGACTGTCAGGCAGAAAGTGCGAGCATTCCAACTCTCGGCGGAATACCCCAACACAGGGGGAGGTGCGTTCAAAGGCCCACGGTGAGCGAATGGAGAACGGCGTGGGCGACCAGATGAGTCATCGCTCGACCGGATCGGACTAACGGGCGAGACGTGGCAGCCGAACTAGGATGGATGACCAAATTGAAGGCGTGATTATTTCAACACTCTCAGGAATATCTCGACACGGCTGTAGAGTACGTTCAAAGCCTACAGTAGATAGACGGAGGACAGCACAAGCGACCGGACAAGCCATCGCTCAACGAAATCGGATCAACGGACAAGGAATAGCAGGCGGTAAACCCCCGGGTAGAAGGCACCAATCACACACCTAAACCGGGTAGAAGTGCACATGACGCGTGAACAGAAACCTGGGTGTGTTGTGAACTGGAATGCTGACTCACAAACGCGAGCGCGCGCGTAGCATGTAAACTAGCGTGTTGGACAATGAAGGTTGTGTTTTATTGGACGCCTTTTCGCTACAATATTACGTTCCGGCCGTATCACACGTATATTCGGATGCTGTTAGATAGGAACGACTGGGTTATTAACGCCATCTCGCCCATTGATTAGAGGTAAGCATTACGTTTTCTACCAAGAAATAGGTGTACAAACCAGAAGAAGGACTGGCTGTTAAAAAATTCGAACCTCCGCTGGATTAACCATTAAAGACATAGAGGTCCATAGCACTCCGTATGCATAAGTATACATCACTACCTACCTTCAATTTCATGGAGAGCAACTTTCCGTCTTGCCTGTAATCTCTGTGTCACAAATTAGGATCAACACAGAGGAACAAGTCAATCCGTTTGGAGTTGTATTATAGACCATCATGATAGTTGAGCTACCAAATTAGCTGAAACATCACAAATACTTTCTAACTGTTCCTCTGTTCGTTAATCGTCTAACGAAAACTTGAAAATATCCCACGACCTCATTCACATTGAAACTTGAATGCAATTAAGGTCAACTAAACACCCGATCAACTGCTTTACATTCACTGGTCTTCAAGATAGTGTGAGACTCACTTCAGGTCAAATTTACAGAGCATGAGCTCATTATGAAGACGCATCAGAAACCTGTTGTTTGCTCACGATTTTTGAGAAAGACTGCTAAGTACGACTGCCAATCGATGTAAGTTATTTCGACTTTTCTAAAGTTTCGATGGAGATGAACACACCATTCTGTTACGGAAGATCTACAATGGTGCCCTCAAAGATGGCTTACTCAGGTGGCTAGAGGATTATGCAACTGATTGTGGGTTGTGCGCTGTGGTGAACCAACAGCTATCAATTGGGCCCTCTGTCAACAGCGGCGTTTCGCAAGAAACTGTCCTAGGAGCGTTGTAGTTTATTCTTTTTGTTTTTGAACTACCGGGCGAAGTCAATTCACTGATCTTGGTGCAAACAGAGGGCACAAAAGTATGGCGGGCTGTATAGTGGTCAGGAGATGCGGAAACTCTATAGAATGGAGTGGATTGTTGAATCTAGTGGTGCATAAAAAACAACTTGTCGTCCAACATCTATCAGTACAAAGTAATTAAGTGCTGCCATCAAAAATGTGTTTACCATTACTTTTACGATACCAAACTACCTATATACGTAAAGGAACCAGAATTCAGTCACCTGCTGACAGACTATTTAAATCTGTCTTCAAATCACGCAGCCGTGAATAAAAGCACATCGAACCATTCGTGAAGAATTTGTAGGACCTTTTATCTGGAAGCTTTTCCCAGTATGTTCAGTTCCATAGCCCTCCCACACCTGGTGCTGTATCACACAAGTCCCAAAAGACATGCAAGCTTAGGCGGTAAATGGAAGCAAGTGTATGAATCAACACAGACATTGAACACTGTAACTAAGTGATCACATGTTTTATCAGTGGAGAACGACGCACACATGCACAGATGCGACAGGGCGAGCAGTTAGCTAAACTTCGACTGAACAGCACAGACACGGCTGGTTGCATCCGTTTTGGATTAGCACGTCACAGTGACCGAAGCCAAAAGACGCATGGGCTTAATCATCGTCACAAATGGCTTGCATTGCACCACTTACGGTTCCAGTCATCTAAAACATATCTAGTGTAAAACCGACGGAATTAGATCGGGAGGTGTATGAGTGAGGTCTTTGTGTTCGGACGGCCAATGCTGGTTAGTCACTTGATAGCTGAGTACGAAACTGAAACTCTCTCTTTCAGAAAATAAACAGAGGAAGACTCCAAGGGTAAGATATAAACTCGATAGAACCATATTAGAAATACAAAACAAGAAGTGGTTCAGTGTGCGAATACATTCTAGTCTACTCTAGAGAGGATAGGAGAGAAAACAAAGTTTAATGTTGGACTGGAAGAAAGCAGACGAAACATTCGCAATGCAATGCATCAACAAAGCTGAAGAAAAGGAACGGTAAAAGACCACAAACACCCAGGTTTTTGAAAAGAGGGGCTGATGAGATGCCAAGTGACGGTGGTCGTTGGTTAGTGGGAACAAGACACAATGGATCCAACTGATATAATCCACTACAGTCTAAAGTACTCGTTGTCTCTTGGCCGACGGCATACAATAAATGCGTTGGTGACCTACTAATCCAAGGCCGCCAGCGCATTCGTGGCCGTACACATCGCACCGCCATGTAGTCATGTCACCACGACCTATGATACATATAGTTGCTTAGCGTACCACGCGCTTAAATTCATGACCGCCTAACTGTTGCCCGTTGAACATTCGGTCGCCCGTCTGTATCGCACTCCTCCAGACTGTTCAGTTCAAGGCTACATCCCCCAAGTTTTAAAACCAATATCAACATAAAAGGCTTACATGGGTAACATCCTGGTATCTCCGTTTCCAGATGCAGACACGGCAATTTCGCTTGGAGAAGATCTTAACGAAGAAAGTAATCTTATCTGTGTTGATATCCAAAGCAAACTTAGATGACGGGGTCGCGAAAACCGTCGTCAGTTGTTGAAGTTCATCTTCGCCGTGTACAAATACCGTACTATCATTTGTAAACAGAAGCGTATACATGGGTAAAATATGTAGCTGGCTTGGGGTACCGAAACACTGAATATTCAGCAGACGTCGATGCATCCGGCGCTCAACCTGAAAACCGTCGTCTAAGTTCTGAAGAGCAACTGTTAGTGTTGCTGTCAAATATAGAATAAATACGATCGGGGCTAGGACACAACCCTGCTTCAATCCATTGACAATTTCAAAATCATCAGAGGTCGATCCACACGATTTAACCTTCGCTTTCAAACCCACATACAGCAGTCTAATTAAAATGGTGAACTTATCTGGATATCCCAACCTACCAAGCATCTTCTGTACTCCCTCACGACTTACGGAATCAAACGCCGTGACAAAATCCACGAAGAGGGCATACAGCGGCTGGTTGAGTTCATGATACTTCTTCCGGAACTGTCGATCAGCCAGTCGTATTTTGACTTGCTTGGAATCCACACTGCTTCTCAAGAACACTGGCCTCCATAATTTCCGAATTCAGCCAGTTTAGGGGAATTCTTGCAAACACCTTGTCAGCGCAGCTCAACGGATTAATGCCCCGATAATTGTCGAGCATTGCTTGCTACTGTTATCTTTAAAAAAGGTACGATCAGAGCATCCTTGAACTCTTGTGGAATTATTTCCTGCTCCCGTATGGACTGAACCAACTTGAACAAAGCACTTTCTCAAGCCGGTCGTCTGTTCTTCAGTAGTTCCACTGGTAATCTATTCTCATCCGCAGTCCTACTGTTTCTCAGCCGTACAATAACCCTTTGCACTTCTGTCAAATCTGGGGCGAGAACAAGTGAAGATTTGACGGCCTGTTTCGGTAGACCATTCACGGTCACCCAATCATTGGTAGCAAGACGATTTTAGAAGCTGCCACAAATTTTGTGTCAGACTTTCATGTTGCTTTCTGATTTCTTGTAGGAAAAGCCCGAGTCCTTGTCCATCAGTGCATTAGGACACCGAATAGACGGGCCGATAAGCGCTTTTGGCGATTCATAGACCTTCTTGTATAGTCGGCGATCAACACAGCCTTGCGTCTGTGCACCTTGCTTTTTTCATCAATCGTCCTTGACTCGGTGAGGTCGTTCGGTGAGTTGACGGCAACCAGTCTGGAATGTGGCTCTTTGGTTTTCGTTGCCCGGGTCCATTGTGGAAAGAAAAAACACGTCGTTCTTCCCACATATCACGTGGAAGATAACTGCAGTGTTGTCGTCAAAACAGTCCGGCCGTTTCTGGCGATGAATACCGATCGTCCCAATGGCTGTTGCTGTGATCTCTCTCTTGAGGTGTTCCACAAAACCTACGTAGAAGTGGATACAGGGCAGTTTTTCAGAATGATGGCAACTACACATTGAAGAGTAGTCCTCGTCTCGCAGTTCTCCAGTCGGTTTGTAACCAGCTTCTGCCAATGTCCGAATGATCTACTATAAATAGGCTTACATACATGGATAAACAATTCAAACCTGATCAACCTATGGTGTAAGTTACATTCACCTTCGCGCATCATTCGCTTGATACGCACTTCACGAATGTCCAGCTGTCGCCCAATCACGTAATCAAGCAAATGATGGTGGCCGCTTCATAGATGAGTCTACGTCGTGATTTCGCTCGCATCCAGCTGGAGTCGGGTGTTTGTGATAGCCAGCTCGTAAGTAACATAGATGGAGCGGACGATCGTCGTTCTCATTAACCGTATCAGTGCCATGAGGTCCGAGAGCTCTCGACCAGACTACAGGGTCGTGCCTAACTAGCACGCTGAATTCGCTCAGAACAGGCAGTCTGTCATGCACCGGTGTCCAGCGGATTGTGGCGGACAGTTCTTCACAAAACCGGGCTTTTGTATCGTCGGTGCGACAAGTAATTAAACCATAAGCAATAAAAAATGTGGAAGACATCTCGACCGAGTCGCAAGCGTATGGACAGGATTCGAATGTGAACGCTTTGTGATTTGCGTATTAACAAATAATTGATGTGGTCAGCGAACACAAGGCAAAGACAATGCTCCCATGCACCTCGTGTATGATAACCTATCCAGTAGAACGTGTACCAAACACATGATTTCGGGAGCTTACAGTTGTCTGTAAGCCTTGTCTCACACAAGGCTGCAAACTCGATGGCGTGGCGGCTAATTTCCATAACGACCAGCTGGATGCGACATGGCGGCCGTCCTGTGCCACGTAAGTCCAGCAGCTCACTTACAATCCACGTCATGACCAACAATGTCTCGCCTCCACAGACGTGTCTCAGAATGAGATGAGGTACCCATGCTTCACCCTCTGATTCAAAATCCTGAGTTGGGAGTCAACAGGCAGTAGGATTTTTCTTTGAAGACCCCACTCGGAACTATTGGCGCAACATTCTGACTGATCCGGCCGTGCGGGTCTAATCCCGTCCGGTAGTGCAGTGAGTAAGACGATGACGATTCATTCCGATTACGTCTGAGTGCAAATGTGCTGCAAGCTACACCAGGCCTCTGAGAATTTGTTTGAGTTTTTCAGCCGTACAGAATAATACGCCTACGGTCACAGTCAACCTTTGGGCGATCGGAGCGCTATTTATTTGAGAGTGTCTTTTCGAACTCCCTTCTCCCCGTTCTGGAAGAAAACAGTGTTAAAACCATAAATATAGTTCTGCTGAACACTCGTAGATTCGTGCTTCAGTGCCTAAGCCCTCCTACGCATAAAAACCCATGAACTAAACTGTCTGGCTGCTCCGAGTCTGACATGGTTGAATCTGGAAAGGTCGAATTCTTAGTCAGCATAGTCCGCCTGGTCAAAACAGTACACAGGTCTGACCACCACGTTAAGGTAACAGAAAAGGTCAGGACAGCACACACACACATATATATGCAGAAGCACAAACCCATCGACCCAGTCGGTCAAGGTGTACCGTGAATCCCCAGGGTCACAACACTTGGCAACAGACATGTAGATGTGTCGTTCTTATTTAAGAAACTCTTTACCACTTATTAACGGGGTTTGGAGACATATCTCTAAGAGTTATGGGGCTCAGCTACATCTTTTATCCAGGTTGACTAGATAAACTAGATCACTACTCAGTGTATTACAGATACATAAGAAGAGACTCAGTGCCCATCAACAAGACGTTTTGTGCACTGCATCCTCTACCAGCAGACATACTCTTACTAGATACAGTTGTCCTTCCAACTGCTTGTTCTCTGTAAGTGGATTGGAATGAACAGGTTATTGCACTAAAAATCGGTGCATATTGAACACACTGTCCAACCTACATTATACCTCAACCGACCACCGTCTTAGCCGACTACCATAAATCGATAAATTTGCACATCCGATTGTTCGTTGTTTCCGTGCTTTTTTTTGCCGACATAACTGCATACCCACAGCGTTATTCAACTTTACATCTATCCACTTCTATTCTTTTTTTTAGAGCTGTTTAACGCGATTTATTCCCCAAGGAATAGATACAACAACTTATACTGACATAACAAATCTATCGTAAGTAGCCAGATGGATAGTGTATGATTATTTGTAACTTGAGCCGCGGTAGTATAACAGGCACATACTTACAAAACTGAATGTAGTAAATGGTAACTTGATTCTTTTGTTAATCATAGATGGTAAATCGTGGTGAAGCAAAATAAAGGGTTTCTTACGCCCCTAGCACAAATGAAAATATGTGAAGTTCTAGGTTACATATGAAGTTGCCGGATGTGTTGTAGACATTATTCTTAACGATATTCTTGTTTATTCTTTCGATTTAAATGTAGTAAATGTTTCCAAGATTTCATGTGGACGTGAATCATAGGTCGTCAGGTTTTGCTATGGAAAGTCTTACGGATGATATGGTTGAGTGATTGAATCCATGATTGATGAGGATAGTTAGGTCGAGTCAAATCGAAAATATGTTCAGGTTGTGGATAATCTCTGTAAACTTGCAGTTCAAATGGCGGAAGAAGTTTATTGTTGGAGTTGCTGTTTCTGTGGGTCCGTAGTTTTTTTCTTTCAGTTTCTACCGTCGTGTTAATCCGGTGAGGATCATAGACAGTTACATCATCTACGAACGCAATGTCCATTCTGAAGTTTATTAGCTCACGTGTGAAGATTGAGCGCCCAGAATGTGCGGCTTTGTCACGGAGGCCATACAATTCGCCCGAAGTATAGTGGCGAAAATAAAGCGTGGAAATGATCACGCGCAACTCGCATTTTGTAGACACGAGGAGGACCACGAGTATGTATCTCTAAGGATCGTTAACACAGTGCAACCAGAACACGGTCAAACAGGAAAGCCAATATGCTGCGAAGCATGAAAATGAAAAAAATATTAATCCATCTTGTGTATGAATTTGCTGTATCGGGGATGTTGAACTCAGGTACAGCTGAACAGCAGCAGTGTATTATGGCAAGGTTGACAAACGTATAATGGAAATAGGAGGTAACAGCAGGCACAAACAATTATATGGCGAGATGGTAGACTGTACGATTGCTATAAGTAGGCGTAAGCTCACCAACAAACAAATGATGACTCAGGAATGTCATAAGCTGTAGTGACGAATGAACGTGTAGTTTCTTTGCGGACCCCGGCTGTAACCATGCTTTCCGTTTTTCTACTCTAGATGCATGTTTCTATGTATGTCTGCTACGGGAGGCCTGATATGAATTCAGTGCTACTTTCTCCACTGGTGTAACTAATTACAAACAGTAGATGCTTGCACTTTCCTAACGATTCTTTTGCTACTTCGATCTCCAAAGTCGTTCCGCTTGTACCCATTCCAGTGTTATTAACAGTGCTCTATGATACTACATGCTTTTTGTGTGTCGTTATTTTGAGTATTCCTGAATGAGTATGATCCACTTCAGACCTTTTCCATTCATTTCCCGGTTGCAGTCATTAGTCTCAAACTGGGCTAGAGCAAACCTCGCTGGGAATATAAGGATGTGTTCGAATATGGAATTGTACCCAGTATAGGGTTTGTGTCTAAATCCTATCGGGTTCATTTTAGTCCAGTGCCTGTTTGGACCACAGCTAGATTGTTCTTCAGGAAAAGCATCCCAAATTATTAATGTATGTGAGTCAAGCCTATCCCCCTGGTCCACTGCAAAATGGTGAACTCGATTAGTGATATTTTCTTGTCAGTGTGTTTTAGTTCTGATTCACCACAAACTGATGAGCCTAATAATAAACGTAGAGTATTACAACTTGCTCATAACGTTGTGTTATTCTCAATCTATTTATCAATAACATGTTAAACACGACGCTCAAACTGTTTGACTTCATTCGTACTAAATTTGGTGCGGATATCTTACAACTAATAATAAACATTTTTAGCACTCTTTTTCTATTGTTTCAGCATTACACACCCATTACAATCACACAGCCAAATGCAATGTTAATGGTGCATTCATATGCTTTGGATAAAGAAATATGTGAATGCACCCCCCCCCCGCATAGACACATGCACGTGTATATGAACATACAGTTGAAAGGTTACAATGGCATATACTCACGAAGATTTTAATTCATCCTCAATATACATTAGCTCGCAAACAGAGTAGTTTTAAGCGAATTCATATCACTTCATAACATATCATCAGTTTTTTGTTAACTTCACCTGTGGTGCTTTGGAGTTCCGGTTTGATACAGTTACTTTCAGATTTGACTACCGAGAGGTCAAATCCAAGTGATTCACTGTAATGGTCACCGCTCATACGATGAGATTTTTCTTGTTCGAAGGTGGTTACCTTTTTGTTAATCTCGCTAGGAACACACACGGAGAAGGGAAGTGATAGAAAGCAGTCGTTAGTTAAACTTGCTTGTAGGACTGAGTAGTGAGGTAGGCTCAGACGCGTGAACAACAGCTAGGATGCCGTTAGAAACAGTTATTCCAATGTTCTATCAAACCAAGCTGTTAGTCGGTAATGGGAAGGCGTAGTCTGGGTAGCTTTTAGTCAGTTCATTCATGTAGATCATAGTCAGTGGATGTGCTGGATAGCAAACGAAGCTATTCTCCTATGACATTAGACCCTGAGGAGCTTACCATTTGACTTTATGAACAGGGTAGAGACTGAGGGACGATGTGCAATATGAACGGCACAAACTGCAATAGAGCTTACAGCTAGCTTCACTTCACTAGAAACCTCTTACCAAGGAACTCTGTTATTACGATTATCGTTTCACTGTTCCAAGTTTAATCTCATTGAAAACGTGTGAAGTTTGGTGGGGAATGACATCAAGTCTAGCCTACTTGTGGCGTTTGATATTGTGGTGAACGGTGGTTCCAAGAAAACTATGAAGCAGTAAGAGTAGGAATTGTTCGAACAACTTGTCACGACCGAAATTATTGTTTCTCAGTGCAACCTTTTTGTTCTTCATTCTCACGGTCACTATGTCTTGGTTGAGAGTGGCAAGTGTCATAGTTGATTCTTTCTACTGACGATTTAAATCCATGTTGAAATGTGTAACGAACCTCTTCATTCAGAAGCAGTACAAACCCATTATTTGTTGGTGATATATCTAGGTTGCTTTGATTTAGAAATCAGCTCTAAAATATGTGGGTTTATCTGCAGTTTTCGCACCGAATAATTTGGTAGTTCCATTCAATCAGGCCAGGTTGATAAGCGCTATCACATCCCATAGCCAACAGTTGTCACTTCTGTACACAGTTGCACTTGCGACTATACTGACCTGTGACGATTCTAGTGGTCATTCACAGGCAATTATGCCTGCATATCCAAAACTATTAGCAATGTGGTTCACAGGACAGTACAGTCATAAATATTCTCGGTACTTTACCCCAACAATTACGTATAAATTTAAGGAAAGGTGTCATACAGTTGTCCCAGTCTTGATAATGACTAAGTCATTGGTGCAAGAGATAAGGATGAGGATGATTATGATCACGATGATGTTGATGAAGACAACGGTAACGCATACATTGATGTTTGAGCGCTTGAATTAATTTACACACATTCATGCCAACGGTTCACTGCTCGAATAGGGGTTATGTTTTTTTTATTGTCTTGACAGTTTGTGAGTGAAACTCATGACCCCAGTTTGGTCCCATTGTACCCTATACAGAACGATGAAAATTGTTTTTCCCGCATTTGATCATTTGATTCACATAGATTTGGATTGATCTACATGTGTGGGACAACTTTTGAGTTTACCATTTCAAATGGTGACTTTTTGTTCCGATAACCTAATTGTTCGTCAAAAAATTCGTTAATCATTGAATTTTGTTTACTTATACATGTCTTTCAAACGTTGTACCGATGGGAACAACATGGGAGTCAGATGCGGCAATTAAAATACCACACGATAGGCTGATATGTTGATATCCTGCCAACTGAAGGAAGAGCAATACCTCTTCAACTGCCTACGTATCAACTTTGTTGATTACTTCATGTGAACTCTGCGGGGGACTGTTTGTCGTCAACAGAGTTCACATATTTAAACTTGCTAGAAAGGTTAACGTTTATGGTAGGTTACATTTAGTCCAATTAGTCTACCTCTTACTGACTAAACAGATCAATCAATGATTCAAGAAAACAGCCTGCTTTTAAATATGGAATAACTAAGGAGGTTTATTCTCAACTATTTCTCAAGCCTGAGGCTACATAAAAATTTAATTAAGCGTTGTTGATTGAAGTTTTTAGACTTTAAATTTCCATGCTGATGTCATTTTTATCAATAGCCTAAGTGTTTAAAACGGTATCAGTCTACTCTATGCTATGCGTATCTTGGATCTAGAGAAAGTTGAATGAATATTTCTTGTAATTCCAGCTCTAACCATTGTACTCTCACAGAACAAACAAATCGTCAGTTTGACGACCGTTCCATTGGTAGATCTCGATGGATCCCGAACTGCCATTAACCGTTGCACGCATGTACAAAGAAAGTTCGATTTCTAGTATGTTCGAATCAGTATATGTGAGCTTGACAAAGTGAATACTCTAAACATTGAAGTGCAAGCTAAAGATTGTTTAATTGCAAACTAGACGTTTTTCAGGCGGAATTGCTTCCCCTAAATTTTGATGGTGGTCAAAAATTAGTAAAAGATTTTCGCAGTGACTTATGTGTCCGTTTAGTCGACATATTATGCAGGATATCGAGAATCGGAAAAAGAACCGAACTAGCTGATCACTCAAAGAGGTGGAAACTAAACAGAACGCGTCCGAATGTTGTTCACATACTGCATACTAATGAGCAGTTACTGGTTTTGAACTCTGTGAAGCTTCTTGTGAAACGTCTAGTAGTTTCACTGAATCAACTTTTACAAAACGCCAAATGAGAACAGGCTTCGTATATATTTGAACCGAGTTAACAAATAGTCAACCAACTGAAGTGTACAGACTAAAATCTGATTAGGGGTCCTCTTGCTGTGGTGGTCTAGACTTTATCCATTCACAGTTTGTTAGTTATACAAGTCAGGGCAGATGGAATACCGACGGTAAGTAGTAGCACAGAACAGTTGCAAGTCCCACATTGTTTGCACTAATACTAGTCGTTCAGTTCTTTCAGCTGATCTCTTTGATTTATTTCTACCTTAAATATCAGTTTGTATGTACTGTTTGTAAACGAATGAACAATAGATCGTACCTTTTAATGCATGAAGAACTAGGTTATGCTAACCATAGGTTAACGAGTGCGTGGTTATCGAATCATTTGACTGACGGATAAGATTATCAAAAAGATTACTCATTTGTTCCATTAGTAATAGGTCTACATCTCTTCTGGAATCCCATAAAACCAAAAGAAATTGAGAGGAAACGCGTAAGAAACAGGCTCATTTTTGGTGTTTACAAGGTTTTCAGTGGTGCCACTCTTTTGTAGGATCTTTACTGCACGGGAAAGTTCAACATTTATGGTTACAGGTCACGAACAGTTCGATGGTCCGTAAGGTCACAGGTAAGACATACCGCGGTTTTCAGCCTAACAAATACAATTTCGCAATTTTTGAACTGACTGACTCAGTGGACACTTTTCAAATCTTCTTATTTTATCTGATGGTTTTGTCAATGTTTTCGGTCACATTTTCAAATTTCCAACCACTCATGCATTCAGTGTACCCAGAACATTGTGCGGGTTTGTTCCTCTGCTGCAGCGGTTACCGTCGTCAGAATAGCAGTTAGTAGTGAACTAGCTTGAACTCGAGGCTGTCGTCGACACAACGAAATTGAAAGACCAGGACTTGTGAACAGTTTATCTACTCTGACTTATAGATAGCAAGATATGAAGCGGTTGATTGGGGAGTGTGAAACAACACTGCGCCAATTACATTACGCTGTCTTGATGCTTTGGTGATAGAGGGATTTCCACACTGATGGTTTCACGATCAATAGCATTAGGTTAATCCGAACCTTCCTGTTTGGTTGTTGTAGAGTAGTTCTCATTGGCGGACCTGAAACTGTAGCACGCGGTTGTCTGTAAACGGCTACCATGGAGGCCTGCAGTAACACATTCATTCATAAGCCTACCAGTACATACCGTAATTAGGCGAACCTAGAGATTCACACAGAGGGTGTGTCCATCTAACACCAATTAAACCCGTGTTGGTATTACGGTTATCCTGGCGAGTACCAGAAGTCACGGAGTTTCATAGCTGGTCTATCGACCAAGACGAAAGAGTTCACAGAGAAGGTACACACATACACGAGAACTCACACGATCTAGGCATACCTGATTGTTCTGCTCGTAATATATCACGCTCGATTCAGCTAGTCACTGCAAATGGCTTTACCATAGTAAGTATTCAGATCGGAGATTTCTCTTTGCTTACAAATGATATAAATTAAACCTCACTCAAACTTGACTGTAACTGTTAAATTCAGACGGACTTACAAGCCAGTCATTTTAAACAAATAATACTGGACTCAAGTTTCGCTTTTACTGAAACGATTAACATCAGGTATGAATAGAAAAACGGCGAATTGTGGCACACAACTTGTATGTGGTCTATTAGAGGACATTGTGACCAGATTTTGTCCGTCCTACTGTTTATCCAGGATGCAAAACTGAAACTTAATTGCAGCCTGCTGGTAAACTCTAAAGCGTCGTGGAACGAAGTCATTCAGATAGTGTTTTTTTTGAAAAATCCAAAGCTATACTAATTTTGACGGGTTTGCTTAACCGAGACAGGAAGGAGCTAAGAACATTTAGTCATCTCATATTCTATATTAACCCCTCTAATGGTTTTAATCCATGATCGGGTTATCTGTTATCGTTGTTTTACTGGGTTGATTACATTGTCACATTGTAATTCATACAACTGAAACGATTGTCTTGCACTTTGTTGGTTACAATTCTGGACCGTTTATCTACTAGTGCACTTTACTATAACACCAAGACGGCGTATTTGTACATGTTCTATGTCTCTACTTGGGCAACGGACACTATATATTTACTGCTGAGCTATTGTGTTCTCGATTACTGAGTCTTATCAATTGGTGGTCCAATATACAATCATCTGTGGCTCTTAAATGATCACTTTTGGCCTTCAGACGAAAATCGATACACTCTTGGATAAAGAATACACAAAACGGTTTCCTGTGCTCAGCCCACGCACACTGTTGACACTGCCGGACGAAACAAATTGTTACGCCTAATTAACGTTTTCTAGCCTGAGCGGACCTGGCAAGTAAAAGGTCATGACCATCACCCACAAGTGGGCACATGCATTCGTTTCTCGGCCTGATTCATCTAGGTGAGCTTTGTTGAATAATAGTCATCCTTCGATTAGGTAATTCTCGCACGAGTCCACAGTACTTGTTATCGTTCAGCTTGACTGGACCCCATATGCTGAGTAGGGTAAATAGTTGTATACGAAGAGACAACGGAAACGATATGCATTCACCTTGAAAAGGACAGTGTTTCTCGCTCTAAGACGATTTATACTATAGTGCAGAGATACATCAGTCGATCGTTGAACTATCAGTCTGAAATATGTTCACATTTCGGACGGACAGTATTGATAGTAAATTTTCTTGCAGTAAGTCCTTGTAGTTCAAACCACAATTGTTGAGTCATAGTGACCAACTCACACCTTCCAACTTACCTGATAGCAGTACACCGTGTTGTGGAACTTTCCATATCAGCGCCGAGTCACTCCTCTGTGAGTTACTCCGCGGTCATGTTAGTCCATCGAACAGCATACAGTGAAATCATAACTCCCTATCCTCGTTCCACGGTCCAATCGATCAACAGATTTTATTCTCTAATAGTCAGCATCTCCAACTAGATGAACTTATACAAGACCAAGTAAAATCGTCATCGGATGAGTTATTCATATTCAGCCAAATTTCTTTAGCCGGTCGGTACTGAGAAGTACACAATACTACCACTAACAACGTTTCAGTCACTCTGGATGTGTAAATTTATAGCCATCACCTATGTTAAAGGGCAATAAGTCATGAATGAGGGCCGTACTCTGTATAGATGAAATCCGAGCCTGTGGAATTTCTGTTATTACGGTCACCTACCCTGTAGTTTGGAAATACCACGTACTAATGTGTTACTCCATGAAATCGATGACTGCCTGGAATTTTTCCATTTGTGAAGCACAGTGAGGAACCACACGGAATCCGACAAATAAACAGCTTTCTCCTGTTTCATTGTCAGCTTAAAAGAAACACATATCGATGTTAAGCACGTATCCCTTCTGGTACTATCAATCCCGCAAAATTGGAAAGTACCGAATTAGCTACTTTTAAAAGACAGTCATCCCGTAAATTTTAAAGCTGCACAAAACAGTTCTACCCTTTAGTAAGGAAAACTAAGTAATTTGTGTTTTTATACTGACAACCTGCGAGTTATCACCTTGGCTGATCAAGGGAAAGCATTCTGACAGTTCACAAAATTCCAATATTTGTCCTTCCTCAATCTCATCGTGATGTCCAATATTGATCACATTATTGATCGATTTTTGTTGTGATCTTCCTATCCCGTTTTGTCACTACGTGCTCATATTCAACTTACTTGAGTGTTCATCCTACTTTTCCACACACTCATAGGGTTTTGCAGAGAGAGGGGAGAAAGATCAAATGCTTACGCGTTTTCACCCTAGTGTTGATCGAATAATGGATTTTGCTGGACGGTGTTAATCTATAAGGTCTTCTACAGAAGCTCCATCTGGTTCAAAGTCCTACTTGCTGCCCAACAGAAGTTTTATACGTACAGTAACAAGATGTCAAAGTGGTTTGGAGAAGAGACCGCATCTTTATACAATCTAATCAATACAAACTATTCTTCTCATGGACTGTAGCATTAATTCGGAGCAGTTAGAATTCAGTGAACACATTTCAAAGTGGCTGTGTACTGCCGGAAATGTTACTACTCGAATTGCGGTTAAAAATACTTACATGGACGGGTCACAGAGTTTGTAGTTCCAACTCTTTTCCCATTATTAGGTACCACCCGAAAACAAGCCAAAGAGTGAATTGTACTGAAGATGTTGTCATCAATCGAACAAACCTGGTTCTGTCTATACAGAAATCATTGTACTCAATTTTCTGCACCCCTCAGTTCTAATACGTAGCAGCTTAAAAGATAACACACTGTTCTCATCGCAAAAGTTGCAATGAGTAGCCGCTGTCGTGATCGTGTGGGACACTGTCGTCAAATTAAACATATCGACTTTGACAACGCTATCACCCATGCATACAGCAATCGGTTGTTTCTTCAGTATGTTATGTAACTTTGTGTCAACATTCAGTAATTAGATACAGGGTGTGAGTGGAACCATAAGGGGTGCAGCACAAGCCACTTGCTGTGCCGTTTGTGTACAAGCATCCTTCGACCCATGTCACTGTGACGGGCTAGTTGCGAAACGGATACCGCCAACTGGGTTATGTAAGTGTGCCAAAAGTTCAGGCTACCTTTGTGAAGTTACAAGTCTGCATAAAGTGATTATCGATCCAAGGTAAAGCAAATATTCTTTCGAAACTTTTGAAATCACAAGTTACACAGGGACTAAATTACTTTATGTGATCATTCAGAAGAAAGCAACAAATTAATGGTACAACATCCTTAAGAAAGTGCCACATTAAAATGAATCGGATGTCCAGTTACCTGAATGAGGCTAAATTTCAATAATTCAAACGCCTGTACGGAAAATGTGGTGAGATGTGATTAGGTGCAACATTTCTACCGATAGTTGTCCCTGGTGAGGCACAAAACGAACGAAAGTACTCTATGACCTGTTCTCTCACCCAAAAGCTCAAAATTTTAATTGAATGTACTCTGCAAGTTAGGCACACTCTTACTGACTCAACGCTTTTGCTATTTAACTCGTATATGAAGTCTGTAAACCACCTACATATAAAACCTAGATGTCGCTGAAGCCATTTTCCGTCATGTGTTATGGTATGCCTGAATACACAGCACAACTCTACCACTTGCTGGCATCATACATTGCCTAATGCCATTTGATACAGAAGAAAACACTTCAAAAATACACATGTGTACTCCAAGGAGAATAATTTACATGCAAATTAACATGAACATATTTCAGGTTCTCTTAGCACTTCCTCATTAGAAGTCCATCAATTAAGTCGTCACTTTGTGCAAATTTGGTCAGTAGGATATATGATAACTTTACGGATTAGAAGATGCTGATTACGAAAGACAAAAGCGGAATAAAAATCCAACCACTATATAACAATCATAAAACAGTCGCCCTGTGACATACATCAGGCAAAAGCCGGTTAGCATCAACAGTGAGAGATCAGCAATGTCTTCATTCCACAACAGTGATTCTGTTGATCTAATTGTCCTAGTGCTCGGTTTGGTGTCCCGAATATGTTCGTCAAGTCTGCGCTTAATTTCAGTTATCGATGACGCATTCGCGATAGACTCCTGTAAGTTCTTCTAAATTGAACAAATCTGGACGTTAAAAGAGTGCTCTGTGCAAATCAATCAGATCGTTTGACGTTGTAACTTCAGCAAGTTGCCCCTGAAATGGCATGTGTATTTTTCTTGGGGAATTTTGGGGTCGACAGAATATTCTATACACTAAATTAAAGTCTCTTACAATATGCCTATTACCCACTGAGAACTGTCCTAGTTTGCACAACCCTTCCGTGTAAGACAGAAGACGTAGTGTCGTAGCATTTTTCATACCTTCGTGTTGTACCCTCTCAATGCACTAATTACAGCAAGTTTAGATATATAGCTCAAAGTATTGGCCCACGATCCCATTGAATACAGTAGTGAAATAGTCTGAGTGAAACCGTCCAAACCCTCTGGCGAGAAACCCAATGACACACTTGGTCTTCTTGACCACTGAAACATTGTCGGGAGGCAGGTTAGGGATAATTAAGACAAACATGCCAAATTCGCTCCCACATGTGGTGGCGCCCAAGTTTTCTTCAGCCAAACTGTCGAAGGTGTATCGCTTTACAATTAGCCGTGTTAACTAAGGGTGGTTTGTCTGTACCGTGCGATGCAATGTGTTTAGAACGTCACTCTGTAGCTTCTCATTTTCAGTCGTGTTGCCTAATTTTAATGTCATCGGCGTATAGCAACAACGAGGAATTGACGAGCTTCGGGATTTTGAACACAGATCAAATAAAGAGCGGAGATTCCAGGATGGAACCTTGTGGCATATCATTGGTCCCACAATACCAATGAACGAAAACCCCGCCAACTTTGACATGAAAGCGCGGATCTTGGGAATAATTGGTGAACTACAGCAGTAGAAGGCATTCATACCATAATTATGAAGCTTCACTCAAAGTGTTAAATGGTCTGCTCAGTCGGTGATGTGAAAAGGTTGGATTGAACGAGCTCATTGATACGAGATCAACCAATGACTCGCGAAAGGCTACACCAAACCAATGTCAGCCGCTTGAGCAAACTGGCATGTCAGCGCACTAACCGATCTGTACAGTACCCTGCCGCAGCCTCGGATTGTGTTTATTTAGTCAGCTGAGTAGAACAAATAGTTTAAATGTGACACACGTTCAGATTGGGTCTAAGCAGCCAGTAGAGATTATGAAGATTTTGTAGCAATGGGATTTCTTCATTTTGTGGGGGATTGTCAGGCAGGAAGTGCGAGCATTCCAGCTCTCGGCAGAATACCCCAACACAAGGGGAAGGGCGTTCAAAAACCCACGGTGAGCGGATGGAGAACGGCGTGGGCGACCGGATGAGTCATCGCTCGACCGGATCGGACCAACGGGTGAGACGTGGCAGCCGAAATAGAATGAATGACCAAATTGAAGGCGTGATTATTCCAACACTCTCAGGAATATCTCGACACGGCTGTGGATTACGGTCAAAGCCCACGGTTGATAGACGGAGGACAGCACGAGCGATCCGACAAGCTATCGTTCAACGAAATCGGATCAACGGCCGAGGAATAGCAGGCAGAAAACCCCCGGGTAGAAGGCGCCAATCACGCACCTAAACCGGGTGGAAGTGCACACGACGCGGGAACGGAAACCGGGGGGCGTTGTGGACTTGAATTGTGATTCAAAATCGCGAGCGCTCGTGTGGCATGGTAACTAGCGCGTTGGACAATAAAGATTGTGTTTTATTGGACGCCTTTTCGCTACAATTTTACTGCCAGTGTATAAAGTAGGTCATGGAAACTAACTAAAACTGAGACGTCCTAGTGACATATCTGTTGACTTTTACTTCTATTTTAGGAGGCAGCTAATTTTCAATAAAACACTCTAAAGAAGTGTATAAAAACTACCTTATCTGGTTGACTTCCGTCAATCACCTTAGCAACAAGTAAATTTGTAACACACTAAACTCTTCTTAGAGATCCATGTGGACCGTCAAACAACAGTACAAATCAAATGAGATGCCTTCGTAACTGATCGATAATCAAGACTTTAATTACCAAACGTTCCACCGCATTCCCTCATCTGATGCTAATCTTGAGTGGTTTAAATCACAGTTGGTCATTACTTGTTACAAATATCGCCAATCGACTGTATCTCATAAGAGTCCGATAACCCGGAAGTATCTGGATGCCTTGCGAATTTTATGTACACGTGATAACATCCTACTCATTCGGCCAGACAGATCGTGATTCTGTACAAATCCGATTATACCGAGAAGATGTTATCGATACTTTCAGATAGTAACACATTCGGGAAGACAGAACATGTGAAAGACAAGATGGATTTTACTGGAAATCAGATTACTAATTCCTTAAAACGACTGATGCAACAGGGCCGTATCACACAAACTCAGTTTGACCAAATGAAACCAAATGGATCCATCGTCCCACGTTTATATGGACTCCCCAAGATGAACAAGATGGTTGTCCAGTTAGACCGATACTTGATATGTGCAATCCACCGTATCACGCAACTGCCATCATCATCGTCATCATCATCATCATAGACAGCAATACATCAGTGGTTCACACTGATGCTTAACTGTCACACAACCATGAAGAAGAAGAAACAACCGCCGTTTAGGAAGATAGAAGACAAAAGGGAGAGGGGAGGGGACCTAATCGCCAAAAATAGCTACGTCTATATTCAAAAATACAACATCAAGGCGCATACACCTTGCAAACAAACAACTGCCAAGTGGTTAGCGGATATACTGGGACCTATTCGACGGAAATTATGCCTACATAGTCTCCGTAACACTTTCGAGTTTGTGGACTCCGTGAGGGACATTAATGCTAGACACCGACACATGGGCTCCCTTGATGTTACTTCGCTATTCATGAACGTTCCGTTGTTGGGGATAGTTACTTTTGTGTGTGATCAGAGTGAACAACCCCAATCAGACCTAAAATAGTTATTTTTACGGTGCACCTTCATTGTTCAGTTTTTGTTCAACGGCAAGCTGTATCGACAATCGGATGGAGTAGCAATGGGGTCTTCTTTAGCTCCATTATTGGCAGACGTATTCATGGGCAAATTGAAATCTCAACTTCACTGGACTATTCAGAGTCTTCATATGTATCATCAATATGTAGATATATTTGTTGTTATACAGTCACAGGGTGAGTTAACGACCATCCTTCAGGTTTTTAATGCAGCACACACCTCACTGCGCTTCACATCAGAAGAGAAATCTAACAACGAGTTCCATTTCTTAGATGTCAAACTAACCAGACGTCGAGACGTTAGACAAAGTAGGTTGGTATATCGCAAACCTACATGGATTGGTCAATATACAAATTTCAACAGTTTTGTGCCCCCTAAACAGAAACGAAATCTAGCCCAGTGCCTGGCAACTAGAGCAAGAAAGATTTGTCCGGATGACGCAGTATAGCAGGAACTGAAGACAGTTCAAAACCTGTTGAGGGAAAATGGTTATCCGGAGCAATTCATCATTTCACATATGAAGGCCTAAATCC
>JTDE01001567.1:6092-25720 GCA_014338405.1 Paragonimus skrjabini miyazakii | reverse complement strand
CCGGGTTGTCTACAGAGTTGCCAACACAAACAAAAACAGTCCATCAGCGCATTCTGGCGACCGCCGAATCGATTGTTATTAGATTACGCGACCCGAACCTGTGCTCCCAAGAAATTTGTTCGGTCCTTACAGCTTTCGTGGCCACAGCTCAATAATAACCAGTCTAACCACACACTAACAGTCGACCTTGACCGTGTTATATAACATCCAGTCAACGTTCGGCCTGGGCCTAACCTATTATTGTATGCAGTCTAGTATTAGCTTTATCGTCATTCGTCAACAGCTATTTCTTGTTTTTTTTTTGCGCTTTGTCTTACGACATCTTAATGAAGCCTATGTAACTGTATTGACTTAAGAAAGAATTATCGAAAACACTTGTCCGTCACATCGTTACTTTTGATGTCATGGGAATTTTTGGACAATTAACAATTCCATGACCTTTGGGACAGCCAATAATAACGCAGTCTGTCTATAAGTAACGGGTTCAATGGGGCCAGCGCCTTTAAGAGTGAGCAACACTATGTACACCTTCAACGCTTTGGGAAGCCTGTCTTCTCAGAAAGATTGATTAAAAAGTTCACCGAGTGACCTTAAAAACTCCTCGGCGCACTTCTTTAATACTAGTGAAAAGCTGAGGTCAGGGTGTAGACACTTACATTTACCTATCGTTGGTAGAGATGTAACACTGTGTGGTGTGAAAATGACCGTTTTCCTGACAGTTGTGTTGGTGGTACCAGATATATGTGCAGACTTCGCGGTGTATGTAACGATCACACTGATGTGTCCGTTACCGTGAACGTCAGTGGCTTCTTCAGTTGAGATGGTTATCTCGTCTGTTCGAGAAAAGTGAGAAATCTCTTCACGGCCTGTGATGATGGAATCAGCACGGCGGTAGGACAGTTTTGGATCGACACATTTTGTTGGACAGAGTTAGGTGATGCTAACGTTTTTCGATCTACACAGCTGTTAGTACCCGGTTACGGACTATAAAGTCCAAGCTGATCTCTTTAGTGTCAGAATGTATCTTAGGTGAGACCTGATTGTGAAAAGTCATGGTGACAGAAACACTATACCCAAACGCGGCAAACGCTCTACCACCTGAGCTACAAAGTGGGTTTTTGCGCCAAGGTCTTCTAAGTTGCCTGATCGGAACATACCTGTCAATGACTTTAATATCACCGCACACAGCGATGTTACGGTGACGGATACGTTGAAACATCAGACTAACATACGTCGTTAAATTCTCTGGTTTGAGGCAACCAGTCAGCTTTGTAAAATTTATTTACCACGTTTCCAGACAGGAGATTATTTTAATCTCTCATATCACTCCAAGTCTGATGACTGCCTAGTCACTTGGATGAAGAGAGGCATTAATATGCATGTCATTAATCATTTGTTTTCAGCTGATTAACGTTTAATCTACCCTTGAGGATTTCTGAGACACCGTTCAGTAAGTAAACCCTCAGACGATTTCGGTTTAGTGTGAATTCATATTTGAATCGTAAAACTCAAAAGCAAATGATGTGAGTCTAATGTGAACTTCATTAGTATCGAAGTCATTCTCATGGCAACTGAAGTCACTTGTAAGTGGGCTCTGTAAAAATCGTGCAGAGAAAAGCATGCGCGTGGTGTCGTTAAATGAGTTATCATTAACCAGAGAAACAGATGGGAGTTGGCAGAACCCACTGATTAAACAATAGAGTGATTGGTTTAAATGTACACCGCACCATGCGATTTCAGCCGAGCTCAGAAGAACCGGGTCTCTTGAATCAACCAGCATTATAAAAGGCTATACCGTCACCTTTCGCACGCTAATGATCGTGGTAACACACAGCCTTTAACATTTGTCAGGTTTCCGTTATATCATCATTGACCCTAACTCATCGTGTGCTATTCGACACTCCTTCATTTTGTTTAGAAAACATATGCCTTCGGTACACACATACTTGGCGGAGGTCACAACAGAGTGTCGTCCTCATGAGTTTAATTCTGATTGTTTAGACATCTGTATACTATCCAGTCTGCTGGTTGGATGCTCGTGCCCATGTCCTCAGTTCAGACGAACGGTGCATCTGTGGAGTTGCCATATCTGTTGAAGTATAACTCAACACCTCAGAGTGAGTTTAGGTGGATGGTAACTTTGGAATACCCTATCACTCATAAAGATCCAATCTGTTTTATCGTAGTCGGTCCGTAAAGAACCTGATCAAAACCGGAAGATTGACCAATCAGGCATTAAGCTAAAAACGGAACTTGTAAAAATCTAGGTGCTGGTATGGATGCTGACTCAGCAGACCTAGGTAGCCTATTAACACCCATCGCTTGGAGGTAAAAAGGCATACACTTATTGGATATAAGCTTCCGCTGGTTGAAATCATGAACTGCATTGGTACAATCATCCGTGGTTTTGAGAGAGGGAACACTGTGAATGACAATACCAGTATGGTTCACCCCAGTCGCATTGCTAACACGTTAATGATCGATGGCTAATTCTATTTTGGACAGACATTGTGCTCCAATAATATGACTGATTTCTGTTCACTGCTTTATCAGCACTAATGAAGTCAGAGACAGTTAGAGAAGTGAACTGCTTAGCCATTCACGAAATAAAACTTTTTAAGTTGTTGTTTTCTTGTTAAAAACAAAATCGCATTGCTGTAGTAATTTCTTTGTAAAATGAGCATTTTATTTGACTGATAAAGTTTTCTAATATAAAAGATCACTGTTTGTCAACTGTTTCGATGATAGATATGATAAGTAACACTTTCTCAAACGTCGTTTTTTATTTCTCGAGGAGAGCAGTGTTTTAAGAGGCTGAGTGCAACTATCAGTTTACCCCTTTTCTGACAATATTGTACCATTTTCGCAAGCCTGAATGCTTTCATTCTTCAACCGGATCATTCTCTGACAGTCTTGTTTTTTCTGAGAGTTTAAAAGTGCTGCACCTCCATTCGAAACATCTCACGAACATTTGACTTCTAACTTACCTTGTCTTCTTTATGTTGCGTCATCTGAAAGCCTGCAGTCTTGTTTCCCGCAGTATAATCGGTGGCCCTATAGAATTCCTCGAGTCTTTCAGGACGTTGTCTTTGCCTAGACAATAGTCCCAACAGTTTTCAACTCGTTTTCCCATCTGTTTCTTCGATCACCGATGAAGGTGCAAACACTGAACCTGAACGGTGCCACAGGCGTAACCACATTCAGCAACAAGATGAACTCTCCTGCAGACAGTTAAATAGTAATCTGAGACCGTTAGTTCTCTTGATGAACATGAATAAAACAATGAGATAACACAAATTATGTGATGTTCTCCAGAGAAACATTTCTCACATTCTGATCACACATGGACATGTAACTAATTTTAAACGAGTCAACATTACACAAGGCGGAAGTCGTGGCCTAAGGGATTAAACAGACGGACACAAAAACAGAAAATCAGAATTGTGGAAATACCGACTATCAGAGTAGCCGCAGTGTCAACACAGATTGTTTTAAACACACAAGAGGGGACTGTGACGTTTGATAGCCATAGCCCCAGCTACTTGGAATATGCGTTTCTGGTTGTTTCGAAGAATCCCCGAGAATGCGTCAGAAACTTCGAATCGTTATCCTGTCTGGATTATGGCCCTAGAAACTGGTGATATTGGGTGTCCTCCTTCGACATCTATACAGGCACCTAACGTTTCTGCGAACATACTGCTTGCTATGAGTAACCAATAGTCGGTTTGTCCTCCCTAGGTAGTTCAATATGAGCACAAACTTCCTGTGTGCACTTTGCGAAAATTCTGGCATAAGGAACGAGAACCGACTTCTACATAGTCCACCCATCTACTGATGTTCACTGTGACCCCGGAGCTGTAATTTTTGCTACAGCCATACTAAGACGCATGCACATCACCATCACAGATGTGGACTTGAATGAGTATAGCAACACGGCCGCAACGCACCAATCGGATACTGTCTTTATAAAACGGTTGAAAGCCACATCAGCTGGCACAGCGTTTAGGTACCATGGAAAGATTCTACTGACACAGCTATGTGATGAGTCGTTGGGATACTCTAAGCGAATCGTAAATAGCAGACTTTAACGCACTGTACGACTCATCGCACACCGACACAGTTGCGTGGACTAAACTGATGTCTGATCGATCCGTTTGGTTTAACACGAGTGGTGACGTTTGACATTTCCGCCTTTTTTTGTCAGCGTTACAAGACTAGGATGCATATGGGTGCTTTCCTAACACTCAACAACCGTCTTGAGCAAATCTACTTGAATTTTATCGAACCACTCACACTTTCTGGGAGGTGCAAGCGCCTCCTTATGTGCACCAAACGGCTCACAAGTTGATCAGAAACAATATCACTAAAAGATGCTTCGACAGTGGTAGTTACTCACAGTTTCTTCCAGCAGTAAACCTCACGCTTCGGTCCTCTCTCGATGACAACCACCGACCAACTCGTCAGTGATCGCAAGCCTTACCAAGCAGTTAAGTGTACTTGAGGCACACATCACAGCGTTTCATTCTGAAGAAAACCGCCTAGTGAAAAATTGCCGCCTTCCTCTGTGAAAGCCTCACTACAATCTTATGAACCAACCAACTGGAACGATGCACCGACGTCGGTCCTGTTCGATATCCGTAAAAGCATCACAAATGGCAAGACGATCTGATCGTCTCTAGTGTGACGATCGGCCTCATCTAACAGGCTTTCAAACCGTTTATCGATTGACAGGCTTGAGCTAACACAGAATCACGTCGGGTCGTTGAAAGCAAGTACGACTCGTGTTCGACAGATATCTTGATACGTTCCAGTGGAACTTAGTTTATCGTATAGACAGGATTTTTGTCAATATATTTTGCTGCTCCTTTTCACCACTTGACCTTTTGTATAATACACTCTCTGTTACGTTATACAAATTACCTAACATGACGGACTCAACAATCCATATTGAGTTAGTGGACCGGAGGTCACCAGGGAATAATTTGCTTTGTTTTCATGCATCACACAGGAAGTGACTTTGATGTTCGATTTATCAAAGGGACTAATGCGACCCTTAAAAGGTGTATACTCCGTATGAGGTGCACTGGGAGAACAAACCGACAACTGGCTGCTCCTATCAAACAAAGTGTTCACATATGGCTTAAAACTCAGTTAGAAACGTCAGGTGCCTACATAGATGCCAAAGGAAGACATCTAACATAGTCAGTTGCAAGGCACATAATCCAGAGAGGACAGGGAGTCAAAGTTCCTGACGCATTCTCGGGGATAACAAACCGACAACTGGCTGCTCCTATCAAACAAAGTGTTCACATATGGCTTAAAACTGAGTTAGAAACGTCAGGTGCCTACATAGATGCCAAAGGAAGACATCTAACATAGTCAGTTGCAAGGCACATAATCCAGAGAGGACAGGGAGTCAAAGTTCCTGACGCATTCTCGGGGATTCTTCGAAACAACCGGAAACGCATATTCCAAGTAGCTGGGGCTATGGCTATCAAACGTCACAGTCCCCTCTTGTGTGTTTAAAACAATCTGTGTTGACACTGCGGCTACTCTGATAGTCGGTATTTCCACAATTCTGATTTTCTGTTTTTGTGTCCGTCTGTTTAATCCCTTAGGCCACGACTTCCGCCTTGTGTAATGTTGACTCGTTTAAAATTAGTTACATGTCCATGTGTGATCAGAATGTATGAAATGTTTCTCCGGAGAATATCACATGATTTGCTTTATCTCGCTATTTTGTTCAAGTCAACTATTAATCACTCAACTGTCGCCCTCATGGTCATTAAGTGACATTTCTTGTCTTACTGGGTGTTGCAAATTTTATATCGAAGAGAGTCGTTTTTTTAATTTACCAGGAGTGTTCGCTGTGCTGTGACAACTGGTTCTAATTCTCCGCCGTGACTTCAATCTAGTTAGGAGTTTCTCTTTACCTCCAGTCCGAAACTGAGTGAATTTGCTGGGTGTTGGTCAGAGGGAACAGTCCCTCAGGACATATGAGACAGTTTGCAAGAACAAAGGCTATTGCAGTAGCCGCAGTAACCCCCTCGTATGCCGTTGACAAACCATGTGCGGTTCTCACCAGATTACACTTACTAGCTAATTTGATATCTCCAGATACCTATTGCGATTTCAGAGCCGAAAACAAGGACAAGAGAAGAAAATGATTTTTTACTTCTAGATATGGAAGACTGGCTATCAGTATCGTTACTTGTTCAATGGCAAAGACAAATTTTTAGGAGACTTGTAGACCAAGGTTACCTCTCGACCGTTCTGGACAGTTCCGCCCATTCTGGTTGTATTTATCGTTTTTCCTTGAGGACGGAGGCGGTTGTTGACGGGGAAAAATGAATTCCCTAACTGAAACAGTTATAATTGTTGAAATGAAAATGAAACAATCAGACTATAAATTTCACTGTTATACAATCTGAATGATAATAGGGTACATCCTTTCATACATTCAGTGGTTGACTTAGCTTAAGAGAACTAGAAGAAAGATTGATTAACATGCTTCGTAAATAGAAACGTACTGAGAAATGGTATATTTGCTTATGAGTGCATAGAGTACTATGGATGAATCGTGTTACAGGATTGAATATTTGTTAGAACAGTTCCGAAAACACCGAATGATTGTTAATAAGGAAGGTTTCTGTCAACACATTGTTTGCATGCTTGACAATGCGATTCATCATTACCTTCGATCAAATGTGTCCGTATGATGCCGATACATCGAGGCAGAACTCTTTTGGATCAGCTTAATAAGTTGCCTTGTTTACAAAAGACAGGAAAACTAAAAGAGAGAACTTTATGGCAAATGGTGATGTAAACCAGAGCTAATAACTTCTGAAATATGGTGACCAGGGATGAAAAATAGTTTCAGATAAACCACATGAAATGCAGATCTCCTAACTTTTATGAAATCATTATTCACAAGGATGGTCAATTACATGTGATGACATAAAAGAATACCCGAACATTACAAAAAACAGTATTGTCGGAATGAAGTCCTGAATGTGCAATTGTACGTGTTGGTCGAAGAGTTGTACATGATGATTATCACTCATAAGCGAGCACAAATCATTTACACATCATGATGCATTCACAGGCAGATTGTTTGACCTCTTGTTCAATACAGACAAACGATGCCACAACAGTGTTGACTAAGAAATGTCAGAATGAGTTACATCCAAGAGGGAGTTTTCCACATAGTTCAGAATCATGGTACTTTCCACTGATGGCATTTTATCTGTTTACATTTACATAAAAGTTGACAGGGTACTTCCTTGGGGTAAACCAGAGTTAGTTGTCAAACAAGAGGAAACAAAAATTGCCACAATCTTCTCTATTCATCAGCTTCCATAAAAATTCCATCAATAAAAGCTTCTGTTGTGCATATTCATTAGAGTTCTAACAAGGGGCTCCGTGTTTGGATCCTGAAGGAGGCTGTTAACATTCTTCTACAGGAATCTGACTGGTATCGTCTAATAAAGTGTCACATTCTCGGAATAGTTGCCAGCAGTAAGTGGGTTGAAACAGGGTTTGTGCTGGCTGTAACATTGGTTAATATTCGTCTCACCATTACAGACCACTGGATTCTCTTTCATTCACGGATCTTTAGCAGGCCGTTCAATATTGCGAGGTTGCAAACGAAGACAATAGATGGTGGTTCAAGATTATAGGACTACTGTCTGCGGATGCCACTGCCGTAGCGACACACCTTAAGAAAGCATTACAACGACCTGGTAACAACCTTACACTCATATTTACGAACTTAAGATTGCTAAACAGTCTGAGAAAGACTATCGTTACTGATCAAGATGTCGACAGCAGTCTGGTTATTCGTACTAGTGAGTAATGTCTGAAAGTGGGGTAAAATTTATTTAGCTCGATTTCGCACTGTCCAGCGGCTCGTTCCTAGACGTCGAGCTTGATCAGCGCACGCACAAGGTATTAACAGGAATGACCTAATTAACGACGAGAATATGGGACAACTCCATATACTGACCAATAAAATTAGAGGTGAGGATGCACCCGGCTCGTTTACACCTTTGAAGCGACGCCTGAACGCTGCACGCACGTCGGAAATATGATCTAATTACATTCCACCTAGGATACTGAAGATAACATTCCAGCCTCAGTTGTCAAGACGCGGTCCAAGACAGGGTGGTCTTGGATAAGTTTGGAATTCCTAGTATTTTCGGTTTTCTCAAACGTCTACGATGGCTGAGTCGTGAAGGCTTTTCCATGAGCCAGTCACTAGCTTTAAACCATACAGAAAACCATTGTGTGAGCTTGATGCACCTGCTGAAAAGTTTTGACATGAGATTTGCAGTAAACGGAAGATGAGTTCGAAGTCAGGTGTATTCACCAGCGATCGGCTGAGGGAATAGTTTCGGTTAAAAAAATAGAAGATGAACTTCGTAGGCTAGCACCAGTACACTCGACGGCAAATTCAGCATTTATTTGTCGTGAATGAAGTAAAGATTGTCTGTTCAAGACCGAATTGTACGTTGGTAACAGTAGGTGTGGGAACGTTCCTATTTTGTGTTAACCCATCATCTCTCCAGCTAGACATGTACTGTATGTTTGGGCTTTAGAACAGTGGGTTCAACTTTCAACTGCAATGAAAACTAAGGTTGGACGTTCGAAGTATGGAGATTTTCCGAGATATGACAAACACAGTTTAGTGAAATGATATTGTCACCCACGATTCTGTCACGAGGACTCACGATGAAGAATAGCTTGTTTTACTTGAGAGACATCAGATGCACCGTGAAAAGTCTTCATTTAGTCCAGAAATTATTTTGTGTTTCCTTGGTGGAAGTTTCCTGCTCTCTATCTGTTGGTTTGCAGTGCATAGTAGTTCCCCTTACCAATGCTTCTCAGAAACAGAACGAATGAGTTGGCTAACCGATCACCCTTATTTTGGCATAACTCTCTCAGGACAATCGATTGCAGACCACAACACGCTGTATTTTTGGATATAATATGGTTCGATGATAACCAACTCTGAACGTCTTGATTACCGTGATGTTGTTTGTCAGACATCTGTTAACCAGGGGGGTTCTCCATGATTCAAAAACCTGAACAGCATGATCTGATTGATGCAGCATTGTTTTGACATCGCTTAACCAATTACTTTACTTAGTGTCATTCGTAGGATTGGTTTTAGTTCCATATCAAACAACTATACCCGTAGCTTCTGACTTTCTGTTTCTGCTGCAGGGAGACAAGCATCGGGCCCGATCAAGTTCATTACTTACCCTAACTTCAACGAGTTCGATTACAACAAAAACATGAGCGATTTTGCGTCAAGTCAGAAGTGAATTAAACGAATGCCATTTGTTAGCCCAAGTGGGATTCCGAAACCTGCTACCTCGATGGCCTTCTCACATGTCCACTGGACATGTGAAGTGCTGAATATGTCAAGTGTGCACATAACTGTGTCATGTCATTCTGAAAGTCTTCCTGTTTCCGGATAGCGCAAGTTGTCAATCGAATGAGAACTAATACACCAATGTTATCTGGTGCTTCTCCTCCCGAAAACCATCGTGAAATTGCAATTGTGGGTTCAAGTAATTATCCATGATCACATCAGTCAAATTCTACGCTTAGAACTTAACCAGCGTAAACAAGAACCGATACACTTTAACCATCTACTATTGTACAGTACTTTGTTCGCCATGGACAGCTGTAATGATACACAAAGTTTATGGAGTTATGACAATGGCTGATCAAACAGGGGACAAATGCTTTGTACCAGCCGAAACCAGACTACCGGAAGAATTCGTGAACATGAGCGAATATGTCTGCCAATGAAGGTTTACTGGAGAACTATCCTTCCTGAACTGGGTGATTCTGAAAGAGTTGAATAGAAGGAGAAGAAAGAAAGATATGCAGTTACCAGTGGGCCACCTAGACAAATCCCGCAGGTCTTCTGCAAAGAAGGTCTTTAAGAAACGTTTCTGTACGAACACTCCCAAACAGATATGACGAACCACGTTACCCAGATAGCGTAGACTTAACAGTGGTATGTATAACATCAAGAATAGTAGGTATAAGCAAACAATAGTGGACACATTTTTACTTAATTTTCACGTGTCAAACCGTAGCGTTCACATTATGTACACACATATACCTGAAACGTTACAGCCTAGTTTTCGTTTGTAACAGTTTTACATTGTATGACATCACAATCTCAGTGATGCACAATAGGGTTTGATAATTCTTCAATTGATTATAGCGCAGCCTCATCTAGTAGTGTCAGTTAGCTGGAACTAAGATCGGGACAATATAATCAAGGGTTGATTGTGTGTAATATCTCACATAAGACCATTGTATCAACAGCTGAAAGGAAATAAGAACTGAATCCATAAATATTCAATGGATTAAGGCGCATCGCAGACACAACAAACCCAATATGCAGTTGAACTGTGATGGGGGATACAGTGTTTATAATCCATAGGTGATTACTCTACTACAATGAACTAGGTACCGCACAGAAATTTGATGATATTTAGTCAAATCACCCATGTATCAAGACCGGCTTTTCCAGTGAGATTTGTACAAGCGTGTTTCATATCATTTCAACAATCACGGTTTATTTGTAAAGGCTGGAAGTTTAACTCCAACCATACATTGTTGAGATAACCGAGTTAACCACGACACCTTTGACCTCAAATTATGCAATCACAGTCGTTTGCCAGCACTACTCAGATTGCCCAGCAGTTTCAACAGGAGACAAACTGGTTGTTCTGTCAACTTCAAACAGACTCCATATGTTGTACTTCTTATCAGGCTGAAATCACAGAAATTACTAAACTCGATGAAGGAGATTATGATTGCATATAAGTAGCGTGGTCTACCAAACGTAATACTCGAGTATAGTGCTTCTTTTCAAAGGGACTGATTGAAAAACCCGCTGGACTGCGAAAATTACGAACATTTATGCATGACGTTCAATTTATACCAACTTAAATCCCCCAATACTCATCATTTACTGTTGTTTCAATTCTGACAGACAAGCCTTATCAGATCAAGTGAACTCATTCTATAACTGAAATCCCCCTGAATCAGTGATGCGCCATATTATCAGACCGATTACGACACAATAAATCAGTAACCAGGGTTAGTAAGAAAATCTATTGTCCTACTCATCCCTGGTTACTGTTTCCATATTTATTATGTTGTAATTAGCCTGATGATCAAATACAGAAAACAGGTCTTGTTCGCTACGTCGTTGTTCTCATGACTTCAAAAGGGGAATCTTCTAGCGAAAACGCCATATTAACTACGCAGCAGCAATCATGTTGACCACTGATGTTTGCCGGATAATTAGAGTCAAGTGATGGGTCACCCTTCAGGGTGGCCTGGTCGGTTGGGTGGATGACTGTTGCGGGTTATTCAGCACGTTGGTGTAGAGGGTGCAAAACAAGTAGCCCATATCCTAATCTGTTTGTGTCTTGCCAGGATCCATGCGTACACCAGTACAAGCTTGTGCAGCGTGCGATGGTTCCACTTCAAAAAATCTGAGCTGTCAGATTCGTTCAGAGTATCCGTAGTCAATCGCTTCGGCGACCATTATTAATGAACTCAAAAGAATCCGCGTATAATCACCTTCATTTTTGACAGGTTAATAATCTGGCCGGTGCTATCAGCGACAGAAGGATAAAATGGAGAACATATGAACCAAACATAGTATGAATGGATTTAAACAATTTAAACCTTAGAAGAGTAGACGTGACAAACAAGTGTTTTCAATAATTCATCATCAGATCAATACACTTACACGTATTCAACAAAATCAAAATAATTTGTACACAGAACAAAGAGGTTTAGAAGAATGTCATTGGATCATGTAGAACGTTACAAAATGTTCAAGCCTCTATGGTCTAGTCACTCAGACAAAAAATTACCAGTGTTAATGATTGGTGATTTGCAGTTCCACTCACCATTACGTCACAAAGTAATCGGTTGGAGTTTGGATGGGCATACAGACTGATGGTGTGACTTTTGGCCATGGCAACTGCAGGGCTTGCACGAATTTGTGTGTGTGAACACAAAATCTGATTGTGCAATCGAATAGCGATCGATTCAGAAGTAGCCAACATCCGTTGTCTGACCAGTTTGGAGTGGTTTATCGTGACTATGTAGACAACACGGAACTCCCGAGTGGGGCCAACTCGGTGAACAGTATCTGCCAAATGTGCGATGACTACACTGTTTATGGATTTTGTCGAGGCTGTCCTGAGCCACCTTGTGTTTTAACCCTATTACTCTGACAAACACCGATCGAGCCAGACACAACCCATGTTGCAGTCGGATGGTGAAAACTGCAAGAAACTTGTCCTGTAGGGACCGTCTTACGCTCATTTGTAACTCATTTGTGAGGTTGTGCGGTATAGAGATTCTGGTGTTATTTACTTGCGATTGCACATAGGAATTTTGTGAAATCGGCCTTCTATATTTCTCGCTTTTGCTGTCTGTTTGTAAAAGTCAGCCATCATTGTGTGTTATGTGCCACACAGGGCATGTCTAGGCGATTGTGCTAACTTAAGACGGATATCCACCCTTTGATTTCATCGTATATGACTGATTTTCTAAATCCTACGTCGTGTAGCTCCTATAATCCAGTTATACATGCATAAATGTTCGTGATGTACAAAATGGTGTACCAATAACACGACAAGATTAGACCTTTCCAATTTTAACCGAACTGTTAAACGAAGATATCAGCTGGGAGAAACTGATCATGTGTTTGAGTGTTGTCTGACGGTCGATTACCCCCATTCCACACTCCCCAATATGTTTGGCTCATTGTGTTACTCCTGGGTTTGGTCAGGGTCAACTGTCTGGTGACCTTTTTGGAGGCCGTTGCGCCAGCTTTGTCCGGCGCTGGAAGGGAGGTTGACACAGTCGCTACGACTGACACTGGAAATGATTCGAATGGGAAGGTTTCCGCAATTCTCAGTTGGTCGTAAAACTGGGTACCCGGTTACTTGTAGCAAACGTGCGTAATGTGATTGTTGAATCATGTTCCTATTTGGCCTTCCTGAGCAAAAAAGTCATTCTCCCCGTCCGTACCAAGATTGGTATACTGAAGTTATGACGCTGAAAATTCTGGAACGTTTATCAATAATCGACAGGATCAGTGACACCCATTATCCCAACCTGGCTGACCAAGGTGCTATCGATTAGGTTTAGCAGAAAAATTACTGTTTCTTCTCGAGGCTATCAGCTAACCAAAGTGTTGCACATAGGAGGTTGGCCGAACCTTAGAATGTGATAACAGTTTGCAGACGACGAAACAGTTATCAACTTCATTGCCACATAAGTACGATGACTGGAATTCAGATTTTGGCAGAAATAGGCAATAACGATGAACCCTAACGAGAGCGAAACACGAGCCTACTGTCTTGTGAAATGGACTAGTTGAAATATCGATCCCAGTCATGAAAACTACCATCACATGCGATCACAGTAATTCCAATGCACACAGGGGGTCTCAGTGACTGCCTGCGAAATGGTGGACTGTTGGTTCGGTCTAGTTCATTCTCACCAATGCAGCTCACACCAACCATGTTGGACTCAGGTACTTTGAGCTGGATTCACTCACTTGCAAGACCTTTCTCACCTTTGTGATATATTGTTAGGTGGTTGTTAGTTTAAAAGCCAACAACGCAGAGCTGGCCGGTTTGATCCTAGGAGAACAGAAGTTATAACAATTAAGGGAAGTAATAGCCAAACTGATGAACATTCTCCTCACTCATATTTAATCATCTGTTAGCATGGACAACATAGTTAGACAAGCTTGTTGTACGACCTATTCTGTGCTATTTCTTATTATGTACCAGACGAGCAACTGAAGCGATAATTCAACCTACTCATCGTAGCCATGACTGTGCGTGAAGGAACTCGGTCTCAGGGTGTGTTTCGTATGATGGGATGTTGTACAACTCCATACCGAATCGTCGTACCGAGAGGCCTGACGGGGCACAGAAGGAGGCGTGTCAGGAATGCATGTTTGTGAATTATCAAAAGGGATGCTTGTAAGAAAACTGGAGAATAACATCGGTCTTGGGGTTCCTTATTTCTTATTCATATACAACCATCACGATTCTAAGTATTCTTCATTCTTTTGGTTAGTCATGAGATGACGATTGAACACTTGACAACGTGCAAGTCACGTGAGTCGAACTTTTGAAGTCGACCCTGCGGTGTAGATTGACCTTTCGACCTTGTTGAATGGAAGATTACAATCTAGGTATTTAGTTATTCATCTTCTGTGGTGATTGTCACAAACTTATTTCTCATTACTATTGTTTTATTACAGTGTTGACAATAAGCTGTATAATTGCGTTGGAGAGATAAATACCTTAATTGATCAGTTCGGGTGTTATTACCGATACGTCGAAACTAGCTCTGGAGCTGAGCTAAGTCAGTTACTTCTTTTCTGTATTCCTGGAACCGTCACAATTGGCGTCGTGGATTTCTGTTACTTCTTACAGTGAATTCCTGTCCAGTTGAAATTCTGTATATTCATAATTCGTCCAGAGGAATCGAAGACTATTTAGAGCACTTTGAAATATGGTGTCTCACGGGCAAACAGCTGAAGGCACAAAAGAAAGCTGGCCGATTCCTCACCGCACTTGGTAGAGATGCGTACAGGTTGGTGAGAAACTTGTTATTTTCAGATCCATCAATTTCTGTTTCGCAAATACAGAAGAAACCATTAGCGGTTTACTGGGCGATCACTAGCCTCCACCAATACTTGTTCGATCACAAAGCTCTTAAATTCATTTGTAGTTCTAGCAAACACCTTGCAAATTCATCTGCGGCCATGGTTCAGCTGCGTATTCATACAACTCCCAGCATGCTGACTACTTATCTCGGTATGCTGACTCCGGAGAAGGTGGTGACTTAGGTTGTTTACTGACCTAGCGATTTCCAGTTTCTTTTTCTGATTTGATTCGCGACACTCAAAAATACCACCACGCAATTTTTACTTCATTACGTAATGGTTGCAACTGCGGTGTCTGGCGAAGAGTTCTTGAATTCTACAAACGCCAAGATGAACTCTCTGTTACTGCCAATGGATTATTGTGTCTTGGTGATGTAACTGTTGCGATCTGTGGTGCTAGTTGTTTTACACTCCGACCATTTGGGAATTGAAAAGATGAAATTATTGGCTCGTCTGACGTGTTGATGACCAGAATTGCATGATGATATATGTAACATTTCTAATCTAGGAATTTGCTTGTTCGTTTTCGTATCTCTCGTTCCACCGCGAGCAAAATGATGTTGAACTGACTGTTCAGAAATCAAAGGAAAGAAACACTTCAACGGAAATTAGGAACTAGGAAGTACCTTCTACCAGCTTCATTTAAATCCATTGTGAGTCGTCAATGTTGATCAGTGTTTCTGTTATAATGTGCAGTTTAAAACTTTTATCATCGCTGTCGTTGGAGGGAGATAACCCAATATAACATTGTCTGTCTAACACCTAATTTTATCCTCTAACTTGAAGCACATCGCGCTGAAACACTACTATAATTAATTTAGAAAGAATTAATTTTGTTTTACATTCTGGAGTGCTCCGTTGGAAAAACTGGAGAAACAGCTTGAAATTTTATATTAATGGACATCATCAGGCAACAAGAGTTAACCAAGAATAGCAGATATAGATTGAAAATCACTCACAAATGATCGCAGCTGTCGCATTCCCATAGACTTTCCAGTCGGCCCCTTTCGAAAAGGAGAAGTATACTCGAGTTTCGCTCTCATTAGAGCTCTAATGAGAGAGAAACTCGAGTTTAGTGCTTCTGTTGTTCGAAAGGGGCCGACTGGATAGTCTATGGGAATGCAACAGCTGCGATCAATTGTGGATGATGTTCAATCTATATGAAAATCAAAACCCACTACTACTGATCAATAGTAGATATCTTCCATCCCTTCGATATTGTTGTGAATCAAAAGTTTGTCATGGTAGACGTTCTGTGGGTTAGTAAGTTTGTAAGTTGTTCATATAGCATTAACGGCCTTGTGAAATAACTAACTTGGTACGTCTGGTTTAGTAATCGGTACGGGGAAAATGCCCAACTTGCACTACTGTTTATTCAAATGTTGAAGCTGTGAACATATGCTTAGTATATCACTGATGTATAACATATTTTATGTTCCCTGAGTATCAGAATCTTGTATCATCAGGGCATAGTCATGGTGAGGAGTTCCAAAGTTGTGGAATTTCTATGAAAATGAAGGTGGTCAATAATGGTACTTAGACTGTCGTTGGACACCCCTACTGGGCCCGTACCAATCAGGGAGTATCTTGTTGACCATTACTTTGAAGTGATGACGTTTGAGGTGGTTGATGATTCATAGGACCATATGGTCATTCAGCCAGTATGTACAGAGCCCTTTCCACTGGAATAAATGATCAACACTGCCGTATGCCTAACAGAATTCCAGAAGAATGAGATAAACCAAATGGTGCCTATCCGTCACTTCCTTTTTCTACTGTTCAACAGTGACCAGGTTACTAACTCATAAAAATTTTCTTCAAAAGCCACGTCAATTATTGGGCAGCACCATACAGTGGACCACGTAATCGTGTATCATCGTATCAAACCATTCAAAACCCCAGAAACACGTGATAACAGTGTGACTGATCTGTTGTTGATTGTGATCAATGTATGAAACGGTGGAAATCATTTAAACTTTAGGAAGGTTACCTTAGCAAATGGCCGACTGAAGTAATTGTGTGAGTTAAGAAAGTTAATACAAAAATCGATTATCAGCTGTTTAGTCTGAACTGATATTCCTACCATTGGGATGCGGGTTGGGAAGTGCATAACAACTTTTATTGCAGACGATGTGAAATAACCTCGTCACTGCCGGGAATAGAACTCCGGTCACACTGTTCATGAGGCAACCGTGTTTGCCACTGCGCCATTGACCTCACGTTAGGCACGACCGAATTATCATATGTGAACGCTCAACCACTTTCACTTGTGAGTAATGATCAGGTTGTCCGATCGTCTAGAATGGGTGACACGGTAACTGTCCCGTTAACTCCAATCGATAACCCCGCGATTAGGACTTCCTAGACAGGTCGAAATCTCCGATCTAGAACTAGACTCGAGTTTCGCTCTCATTAGCGCTCGTCATTAGTGCATATCCTTGACACTGCCGGGACTAGAACTCCGGTCACGCTTCTTTTCGTGAGGGGCCGACTGGAAAGTCTATGGGAATGCGACAGCCGCGATCGACTGTGGGTGATGTTCATTCTATATGAAAATTAAAATCCCCTACCACTCATCAGTGATATGAGATAACTCGGTATCAGCACTAAATGTCTGGATAAGTTGCGATTGTTACTAATGCTTATCATTTTCGACGATTGCTGTTGCTCGGCTGAAACATTTATTTGAATGATTGACGAATAATTGTGAAAATATCATTCGGATTTTTTAGTTAATGGTTATGACAAATCAGTGGGAAGTAAACGATCGTTAGTCAATATCTTGTGTTTTTAATAGTGATGGTTTGTCATTTTTCTCTGTGTTTTTCCACTGTCCCAGTAATGGACGTTATTGGTTCGACCGATATGGAATTTCGTGGCTTATGGGACAATGTAACGACATCCTCATAAATCACTCGACCGATCTACATTTATTCCTATATTATTACCAATCAGGCTAATATTTTCACACTGATACCGCCGTTGGCTGATAAAACAACAACAACATCTAACACAGACACAGTCCAAGTTCATTTTTGTCCATTAAATAGGAGTCAGTTCGTTGATTAAACAGAATGAATTTTGGAAAGGATAACGCATTTTCTGATCAATATTTAGATGAGATCCAACTATGAAAAGTCAAGGCTTCCTTTTGATTCGAACTAACGACAGAGACAGTATGCTCAAACTCGGCAAGCACTCTACCGGTTAAGCTACTAAATCAAGTCAGGAGCTCGAAACTTTCAATATTTCATTGTTTGTTATACTTGGTCTAATTATTTTGATAACTGTTAGATTCTTGCAATTCTCCGGAAGCAGTTGTCTTAAAATATAATAAAAGAAGGCGAAAGTGATCTTTCGTCCACAACGAATTCCATGAGACTGTTACAGATGAAACAAGATAAACAAAGTTAGGCTACTTAGTAGCCGACGTTTTGGTCACATAAATCGTAGCCTTCATTTTTTTCTAAAACACTTTCGTTTACAGATGTTTCATATTTCTAATTCATTTGTTCTCATAGTAGGACGTTTAATTCTACCATCTATATGACCTTCCCGAATCATTTCTGATAATTAGTTGTGATCATGTATTGTCTTACGTTAATTGTTTGTCTCTAGAACAACAGAATCGGTCAGTGTCCGGAGCAGAAGCGCAATGGTCGCTTGGCAACCTGATAACCCAGTGTAAGATGTTCGTGTCCATGAATGATGACAGTAGGTTAATGACACTAACAGTCTTTATACGCACTGATGGTAGATGTGTTCATTAGTTGGGTTATCCGAATGCTTATTTTCAGGTTTATTGAACCACTGTGATTAATATGACTGACATGTTCTCTGTTCCTACAATTACACAATTATTCATCATAGTGCAAAAACACTTCCTCGTGTTAATTACTTATGCAGAATTCTCTCACCGGACTCAAATTATAACGACATTGACTGTTTACTAGTTCAACTACTGCCGGTAAAATGGGTTGTACTTGTGTGCGATACTCCTAAATTCTTTGGTCCTGTTATCTCTGCCTTGAGGCGTGGCTAGACACAACAAGTACTGCGTAGATTTCCTGCATTTTACTACCGCCGTGAAAGTTTGTCTATTAATCTGAATAGATTATTGTGTTTTGACGATTGTGTTGTGATTCTACCGACTCTCAGATCTGATATCCTTGCGGACTTGCATTCCCGACATTTGGGCGTTGATAAGATTAAGTCGCTTAAACGCTTATCGTGTTGGTGACCGGAATTAAAATCAGATATTAAACCCATTGCCAACAATTGTACCAAATGTATACACAAGAGTCATACGAAACAATCACGATAGCTTCCATGACCTATTACGTTTGAAACATTTCAGAGAGTTCATACTGACTATTGTGGTTCTTTTCTACGGAAATACTATGCCCTAGTGATTATTGACGCATACTCTAAATTGCCTGAAGTTTTTCTCACCTTATCACCGAGTGCAGATTTTACACAGCATGCTTTGAGAAAATTACTCTGTCACGAAGTTGTACCTGCCCCTTTGATAACCGACAATGGTACTCACTTCACTGCCAAGTCTTAGAAGGGAGGGATTAAAGGACCTGGATGTCGGCATTTGTTAACTCTTCCGCGAAATCCATAGTCCAGTGGACTTACAGAAAATGTTGTACGCACGCCGAAGTCTACCATTGCGTCCTCGACACCAAACTCATTTGTAGAACTTGATCAAGGAATCGGTAGTTTTCACATGCAGTACAGAAATGCATCACATTCGGTAATTGGAAAGAGTCCAACGATCCTTTTCAAATCTGCTTCTCTACATACAAGCCTTGACTGCACAAATACAGCTGTGTTACTTTTTTCAAAGGAAACGATTTACGTCCTGCTAATGGAATAGTTCTTT
>JTDE01001566.1:53765-93569 GCA_014338405.1 Paragonimus skrjabini miyazakii | reverse complement strand
CAAAGCCCCCGACACTTGTATTCCTCTCGTATATTCAGTTGTTCTAACAATTGTCATTGTGACATTTGTGTTCACTCATTCTGCTAGTTGCTACCATCCAACAGGTCGTTATTGCACTCAAAAGGTTTTCGCCCCCCTGTCAAGTGTTGTTGGAATAAGTATCGACTGCTTCTTTTCGTCGTACGGTAATTAACACTCGCTCTGTTCCTATTTTAACTTCGTCTGTTTTTTGAAGAATCAGTCCAAAGGGCATTACTCTTTATGTCTGTCTTTTGATGGTCTTTCCAAGATTCCCATCAGTAGCTTACTACTCCTGTTTTATTAACACAGAAGGGTTTATTCTGTTCGAGTGAAGTAGCGTTCTGTCTTTTTAATTTTCATCCGTATTCTATTTTGACCTCAACTAGTGGGATTTCTGTCTGAATTTAATAACGTGGCCTTGGAAGTTGTGCCTGCAACGTGGGGACAGTTTTAACTTTGAACGCAAGTATTGGGGGTTTACTTTTACATTGTAGCATGTTTTCTGCTATTTGTTAAAGGTAGAAAGTTGGATACTAATAGACTACCTAGACCTATTTTGGAACATTCGCGGTTACCAGATTCGAACTGGAGACCGTACGGTTAGGAGTCGATGTCGTTTCAACTGTGCCATCGCCAAGTTCAAAGGACGCTGCTATTCGTTAATAGTATCTAATACGCGTTGTATTCGAATTCAGCACTCTAGTTTCACATAAGCCTAACCCATGTTTTCTATGTATATATGAGTGAATATGACAACTGGGTTTGTAAACATGCTCTGTACAAAATAATGGTTTCAAATGTAAGTTAAACAACGTTTTCTACTTCATACCTATTCAGTTCACATTACGTCATGTGATTGCTCGTTTCACTCATGTGGTTTGGATGCTTTAATTGTACACATTTACACACTATGTATCTAACAAACTCATCTTGAATCCACCAAATTGATTCGTGTCGATCCGTTCGTGTTTATTGATGTTTCCGAGCCCATTTTGCTCAGGCTGATAGTTCGTGGTTTCAAGCTTATAGGAGGACTTTTACTGCTCGTTTCGGCCCCGTATTCCATTTTACTGCTTTCAGGCTGCAACTCTGCGCGCAATTTTGCTTCCTGTTTTTCCAACTTTTCCGGCCGGTTTTCTGTTCCAGGAATATTCACCGGTATAACTTCACGAAACCTCGATTCGGTGACGTTTTTTGACGAGGATGGTGGAGGGGGAGGAGGTGGTGGGAGAGGTAGATCTAAATTCATGTAACCAGTTCGTGTGATACTGTTAAGCCCGTTGGCATCAACATAAAATCCAGTATATAAATTACCAGATAAACGCGGTTTGTATTGCTTATCAAGCTGGATGGAACAAGCGTGGTAATCCCCTTCAGATTTGGATTCCTTTCTTCCTAAATGGGTTTCGACTTCTTTTGATTCACGCGTTGCAAATCCAAAGTCAATTGGACGCGGAATGTTGGTTACGTATTCGTCTACTGGTTGGTTGACACCAGTTTGTAGCTTGTCCGTTTCGAGTGCTTCTTGTTCGGACGTTGTACATCCTTCCTGGGACATTGGCAAATAGCCCGTGTCGTTTAATTGTTTCAATATCTGACGTACTTCGTGGCCTTGTGCCATCGATATCGAGAACTGTGGTTTTGGTAGGTCCGGACCTTGCATACGTCGTGAGTTTTCGTGAATTTCCGCCTCAATTTTCTCATTTGGCGGAGTGTAATCTATTTTGGCCTGTAGTTGACTCCGTGGTTTGTCTCTTCGTCTACCGGTTCTCCGTAGCCACTCCCATCCACGACGCAGCTGGCGTTGACTTGCTCTCACTCCATCTGTGATCACATTAAATCTTCCTGATGCACTCTTTTTGAGTTTGGGACCTGCTGATTTTGTCAGACGATTTCTCATCAATGTCTGACTGTTCGAACCCACCGAAATGGGTCGTTTCGGTTTGTGTACGCTCTCCCTGTGCCAAGGTAAAACACGATGGTAATCTTCGGTAGATTCGATCGTCCCCTTCTTCACCTCATGCGGCGTAGATATGGTCGACATAAGGTTTGTTGAGGGCGCGCTCAAACTGATGGCATCTGTACGCAGTTTGTCCATCGGTCGCAGCAACGGCGTTCTGACTCCACTCATGCTTAATTCCACACTTTTCGACTGTAACGCTCTGTTCTGCTCGTGTGCACGTGCGATGTTGCGTAAATCCGGAATACTCTTAGTTTTTCGCGGGCTGGGGATCGGGGGCAATGGCGCTAGCGGTAACCGTGCATTTTCTAATTCTAACGAATCAGTGCTGGGCGCAAGTGGCGGTCTGGCATTTGGTGACACTGTACGAAATAGCCGTGATCCGGATGCACTGTTGACTAGTTCTTGGTATTGTGACGACTTACGTCCTTCGTTTTCGCTACCGAGGGTTATTGTTTGTTTGTCAATGGGATATAGGCGCGTGTTCCGGGGACATCGTGGTCTGCGACGTCTCTTATCAGTGTTTTGATGCTTTAAGGTCGGTAGGGCTGTGCTAGTGTTGAAAACCTCCGCATCAGATAGTTGGGAATAATATGATTCCCCTGTTTCTTCATAGACTGAACAACCATCCGTAGATCCCAAACTAATTGAGGCCATTCCTGTTTCAGATATTCGATTCGTTGACACCGTAATTTTTTCTCTTATCGGAGTATCCCGTGTCTTGACGGTTGAAGTGTGGGATTTATCTGAACGACAACAGACACAGAATGGAAATTTGGACGATATATGTTGTGTGCAATGTGTGTCATCGCGTTGATTAGCTCTCATGTAATGACCCCGTGGAACGGTCCTTCTTTTGTGTAACTGTTCGTGCCGTTTGAGTCGAAGACACAACCAAGCGATAACAATAAGGCTAACGAGAATGAAACAGAGTGAGAGTACACCAGCCACGATAACAAATATCAAAGCTTCGGTGGATAATCCCGACTTGATTACCTCCTTCTGTTGTCGGCCGCCCGATCGAAGAGATTGATTGCTTTTGTGCGTGGTGTGTATTATTTGCGTTTCATCTCTGAACATGGCGATTCCGACCAGTTTGGTCCTATTTGCACTGTCGTCCAATGTTAGCTTGGCACACGGAACTAGTGGATCGTTGGCAGTCATTCCATTTCCATAGACGTCAGCTCTGAGCCGACAGTCTATGTGATCCACTGCGTACAAATCAATTGGACGCAATGACAAAAAGTTACGCCGTTTCCACGGCCCCACATCCGCACAGGTAAAATCGAGTGCTTCTCTTCGATAAGCGTTGTATCCAATAGGCATTCTATTATCTGGCTGATGTTGGGCTATGTGACTCTCCATTGAGGCAATGTATCGACTAAGCCAGGCCATCCTACAGTCACAAATGAATTCATTACCGGTCAGACTTAAACCACCCAACCATTGAACTTCCGCACCTGATTGGTCTGCCTCTCCTTGCGCTTCACCGGCTAACCAAATGGGTCGCTTTGGCAACAGTTCCTCTAACGAATTTCGAAATCCAAGCGAAGTTGCGCATCGATTCAGTGTAGTCAGACGGTTATGGCGTAGATCTAGCCGGTGAAGTCGATGTGGAGCTACCGGTCGGTGTTGTACGTTTCCCTCCACGGTGGTTAGCTGATTTCTTACAAGAACTAAATGCCTCATTTCAGTCAGACCTTCTAAACCATCGTCTGGTATGTTTGTCAAGAAGTTGTTGTTCAGTACCAATGTTTTCAAGCGTTTAAATTGTTTCAACAATAATCGAAGTCGTGTGTGTATAGCCGTGTGTTCCTCTTCTAAGGATCCCGACGTGAAGTATTCCTCATGGAATATACGCGATTCAAGTTGACATCCAATCAAGCTGAGTAGTTCCAGGCTTCCCGCCAATGGTTTAAAAGCCAAGAACCAATCTCCTTGATTTCCACTTACATCCACGTTAGCTAACCGTATGTAGTTCATGTATAGCTCCCGCAGGTTAATCAAATTCGCAGCCCAATTTTCGTCTACCGACCGGATTGGGTTCGCACTGAGATGCAATATTTGCAGACCAGTGGGAAATGTTTTCTCTCCAAGGTAGACAATACCGCTATCGCGAACGCGCAGCTCGGTCAGCCGGCCAAGCCCCAGGATGCTCGTTTCCATCCATTTCGGTATTGTGTACAGTGGTTTTCTGTTATGATCCATACTCAAGAACCGCAAATTTCGCATTTCTCTTAGGCCATCCAGCGAACTCGCGTTTGGACCGATTGTCTCAAACATGTTACGATCGAGGAATAGCTGTTGCAGCGAATTACGTAGCGTCGCACTGAGAACTACTCCACCACTCATACCTACAAAATCTTGAGCATCAGGACTTTTGACTAGCCGTGTTAGTCCGCAATCGTTCAAGATCAGTGCTTTCAAATTCCGATTCACTGCCTCACCAAAATCCAATATTGTTGGCGACCATCGTGTGAGTTGATCGAGTTGAGAACCAGTCAGACTGATGCTTTCAAGCGTCCACAAATTGCGAGCCCATACACGAGCATTCCCTAATAACTTCCAACCTTCTAGTTGACCTTCTAGTTTCAGCTCTTTGAATGTACCAATTCTTATGGGGAAAGTGTCGTTCGAAATAGCAGTTAACTGGTTGTTTTCCAGGTGAATCTGTCGCATCTTCGTGGCCCACGATCCAAATGCTTGATCCGGTAAACCGGTGATGGACAGGTTCACAAATTTCAAGTGCAATATCTGCAGGCTAGTTAGGTGTTTGAGCTCCGTGAACAAGCCGTCTAGTGCTGGTTTGGCTCCAGGCGCATTCAAAATGCGTAATTCGCGCAATCCAGATAGTCCTGCGAAACATTCAGCTTCCCATTCCCACAAATGGGTGCCGATCACCTCCAAGATGTGCAATCCTCTCCATGACCGATTCATCCCACTGGCCACGTCCACAAGACGAGTAGTAGCCTGGAAAGCGCTGGCGGGGCATCGTTGGATACGAGGATTGGCGCTGATTCGTACAACTGACAGTGGCACATCATCTGATCGGATGACTGGTAAAGCCGTGCCAAACGTTTGGCTTGCCTCCTCATCACAGACGAGCATGTAACCTTCCGGTTGTGTGGGGTCTTTTTCATGGGAACATGGTAGAAATCCGTTATTGCTCCGTAGGTATTGTGTGCTTTTTGTTAGTACGGTTTGTGGCGGTAGTACACCGACTTCCAAAATACAAATGTACAGTATAATCCGAATCGAGGGGAAGAGTGTAACACATGCATGCATACTAATCACGGGTACTAATCACACATCGTTTCAATTTAATATGTTTGCTTAAGATAATTTTGTCTCTGATAAGCCGAACGATGCGTTTCTGTGGTTAATTGCTGTTGGTTGCTTGTGTTTGTCTGTCTATCTATCGCGTCGATTAGGTATGTCTGTCTAACTGACTAACGGGCACAACGATTGACTTGTTTACACGTGCCTGTATACGTTTGAGCGCTTGTTGCATGTGCATTGGTTGGTGACACACGAAGAGTGTCTGCCCAGTTGATTACCGCCGGTGTTCACAACTTATCAGTAATTCGGACTATAAAAGAGTTATCCGATCTGACTGATTTACTGTATGTTATATGTTTATTGCGTTATTCTGTTTTCAGGGAATTTCAGGAGTGTTTGTATATGTGAAATTCCAGTTGCTCTCATGTTTAGGCCGTAGACTAAGCGTAGTTTTTGGTTCCGGATTTTAATCTGCTTTATGTGTTTCCAATTTGATGTAAGCATTTTGAATATCGTCATCTCACATCTGATGTCAACAGATGAAAATCAAGCTCCTGATTATCGTTTAGAGTGAATGGAAGGTCAGTTTTTCTCCTGGTCGTGGTGAACTCCCTAGTCTCACAATCACGAGGGTCGAAGTGCATATTCCGATCCGGACGAGTATGTGCACTACTGATGAGCCAGAATAAGAGAGAAACTCGAGTATAGTGTTTCTTTTCAACATGGGCCAGTTAAAACATTTATTTGATTGTAAGGGCTGCGATCGAGCATGGATGAATTTCATTCTGAAATAGTCTAACTTCCCGAGCTTAAGTCTTTCAGGGAAAAAAAACATATTTGGTCTCATTTTGACTTCTAGTTCATGGCTTATCATGTGCTAAATCGAGATCGGCTGTTTTTATCCAACCATCTGGTTAAGATGATGCGTTGCGATTTGATGTTGATTTAAGCCAGCTGATTGCAGCAAACCAGTTGTACAATACAGTGTGGAAGGGATGTTTACCAAAAAATGTCAAACTGTTGTACTCCAATGGTTCTACTCATTAGAACTGTGTTCAGTTCTTTCGTTTGACATTAGGAATACCATCATTGATATCCTTGTGACGTGCATTTGTTACATGCTTTTTTGTCAATGCTTTGCACTTTTGGTGATGTCAAACTACAGACGTCCGTGACAAATTCATTCCAAGTTCATTTTCGTATGAGCGGTTCTGCATTGACCGAACTATCCTACCTAATCTTGTATCTGTACACGCCAAAACCGACTGTGACAGGTTCAAGCGTGTTTGACCCTACATACTTTATCCTGCTTCTTGAAACAGCGTTAATTGTTTCCAGCTCATGTCAGTATGTTACGGAGATGCAGTAAAATACGCACAATAAAAAAAATTAATTATACACACCAATTTTGTGCTACTTATCGCTGCGCATTTGCCATTGGATATGTTTGACATATACCAATCAGCTAGAAACACGCATCACATACACCTGTGTTATTCACTGGTTTTAGCGACACTTTCAATTTTTAGTTTTTATCTTCCGGTCTCACACTGTATGCATGTATTCTTTTGTTCTGTCTTTCTCTCCCTCTCAGTTGCTGTCGTTCCCGGATCGATCAGCCATTCCTGGCGATCGTACGTTTCGGACAACGTCTTCTGAGGCTACAGCAGTTCAATGCAGTGGTCTGTTAAGTTACGTCGATTCTGTTGGCATGAATTCGCAACCGACTGCTCCAATAGCTGGAACAGTCAGTAACCATTCGTTCCGAATTGACCTGGCCTATTGTCGTATTGAGATGGATTTGAGTTTGTTGGATCGCATTCATCGCATCACTGATGCAATAGTTGCGGCATCTGAAGCTGTGACAAAATTTCTTCCCTTGAATTTGCTCACTTCTGTGAATGGAATGCCCTGGTGGCGTGACGAAGAAAAGAAAGAACCTACTAACACTCGACATGTTGCGTTCGCCAATTTTTCTCGTAATCTTGAAGAAGGTATAAGCTTTCAGCCTCCACTTCGATCGCATCACGTGGGAGCTTCTAGTTTAAAGGTAATATTTCTTTTTTTTTATTGCTCTTATGTACCAACGGTTTTTGAGCTAACAAGCTTATTTCCGACTAGAAATGAAGCTGTCATCTTGAGTAATTATTTTGTATTACCCTGTAGTTGTTTTCAGCTACTCGGAGCCGTACTGTATTTTTACAGATTGGTTCTTCATTTCTACAATGGCTAATTCATACGATCTTGTGTTTTAGCAACCGTTCTCATTCTTAGAACCCACGGTGCCTAAACCTGCTATGTGCACTACATTTGACCATCTGGATTTGGCAGGATCCTTCGATCTGAACATTTTTTGTCTTGGCCTTGAAGTAGTACTTCGTTTCCCAATTCCACTGGAGGCAGTTAAACTAGTGAGTTTCCTTTCCTTTGGTATCGATGACATTTGTTTTTCATGTGAGTTCGTTGTACAAACGAACATTGGTGACCTGTTTTATAAGCGTGTTTAGCATTTTAGGGATGCCATGTTCGGCGTCCTTTCAAATATCACCTGTCTCCTTTTTGTAAGTCGGTTTTTCAGCAACGATAGGCACGGTTTTTGCGTTTTAAGAGTACTTTTCGCAGGACAAGGTAGAAAGAGATTACTAAGTCGATTATCAGTCGATCAACTTCGGTTTGTTGAGTTACCAACATTCACTTATTTGGTTCAAATTTAGGCGAGCTCTCGTCTCTTTCAAGCATTTAAGTATTGCTGTCGTGTGTTTATTTTCACATCCCTTATGGTTCGTCGTGTTTTTTTGCGGACATTTTCTCAACAAATCTAAGTTCGGTAAATTTGTTTAGATTTATCGCGCTCGGTCACTTTTCACTTCTCCTCTGACCTCTTCCTTCTAGACTGCGCCTCAGAATCTCTCTGATTTGCGCACTAAATTGTGGAACACAGGGATTCCGCTGTGGATCGATAAACCCGATTCAATTTCAGGCACCTCAGGTTTGCTTCTTTCCGATCCTGATGTCTCCCCGAGTACCCGTGTTGGATTGGCTTGGTGGCGCCGGACTTTGCGTCCAGAGTATCTACGTATTATTTTGGCAAAATTGACCTTCGGTTATCGCACTCCGAGAATTGCTGCGAACACTGCTGACGATCCGCCGAACAAACCCACTCCATCGCACGCGATGAGAAGGTCTGTGGGCGGGGAGATTCCGGATGTCCGATCTGGTGTTTATTCTGACCGCCGTACAGCCAATGTAAGTGATGTTGGTCAGGATGTTAAAGATAGAGAGCCACAGCTCAAAGTCACCCTTCGGCTACTTACAGGTGAGTTCACATTATTTTCTTTTATGTTTTAAGCTATTCTGACCGTTGATTTATTACGACTTGTATGGATTACTTTTTGTCACAATTTTCGTTTCACTTTTTAGTTTAAAATGTCCTACTACTAGCAATTCGGAATCTCCTCTCGCACTGAAGCTAGTAGTTTGAATATGTTTTCAGTTGTAAACCGTAAACCTTATGCTAGTGTACAATACATGTGCGTTGTAAAACCCCTTGCAGGCTACTCAAATTTTAACAGAAGCAATTAGTGTAACTGAGGCGCACTCTTATTGTTTTTTACACGTCACCAAAAGTGGCCTCTCGTTGCAACTTTTCGGGTGCTCTCTACAAATGTTGTTTACTTTTTGTATTAGGCATTCTGGTTGTAAAACACACTTTTTTTATATTCATTATATAATGTTTGTTCACGCTTTTGAGCACGATCGTTTGGCTTGCATTTATAAAGCAATCCATCACATGAGACAAGCTCGGTGTTACACGGCCAGTCAGATTCACCTGTGACTTCCACACGGGCTGTAAATATACATCACATTGATTGAAAACTGGGGTAGCAGGCTGTCTGTATGTTTTCAGTGAATTGGGTTAACGATATCCTTTCATCTTTACTGACTACAACAGTCCGGTAGATATCACCTGCATTATGCAGGACGTAGGGGCGAAATCAACTTTGTATTACTGATCATCCACTGGAGTAATTTGTGGACATTCTGGAATGCCCAGATAATGCGAAAGTAATTGGAATCTTCAAAGATTGGAAAGCTAATAATAGGATCTCACAGATGCCATTTGAAGAATTTATCCCTTGCTGTTCGTAATTTTCTTGTTGGGTGCTTCACTGAGGTTTATCATTGATATATAGACTCCGTCTTATCGCGAAGTTGCACAACGAACTTCACAAATCTTAGAGCCTCTCTGAGAACAAATATGTATGCATAGCCTAAAGGACACTATTAAATTTGTCGGTGTAAATATCAATATAAACATACGCAATGTCAAACTCCAATCTTTGGCGACATGATCGATGAATTGAATGCTTCTTTCTCCCTTGCAACCAAATGAAGTGCCACGAATTTTTGAAGGAACGGCGTCCAAGATTATAATAATTCATGAAGCTTGTCCTCAAACCGCCGACACTGGTTTCGTTGTTGCCTAGATTCGTCATGTTGTGTTAGACTGAACGAAGTTCAGACTGACAATTCTTCTTGGTACGAATCGAACAGCTTGCCCGTGTAGCCACCAGTTTTACGAATATATTGCCTAGACAAAATTGGTCATGGAGTATCAATTTGATGGTAAGCATAGTGCTACAATGATTCTTTGTGTCCGTAGCTGGTGCAAAATGGCAATCTGTAGTACACAGTATCCATTCAAACCTACGGAGTTTGGACAAGTTACACTACAGCTAACAGTAATCTCTAATGTTTATGTCGAAATTTACCTTTGCCCTGGGTACAGCCGTTTGTTCAGTGCATGATCACCCCTATTACACGGAAAAATAGCCCAGTTTTTAATTCGTTTCCTATGAAGTAAATAATTTTCAAAAGTTTGAAATCCTATGCGGTATATTTCGAACACTGGATTTCATCGCATCCCTAACTACCGTACACTCAGTTATTGATTTGCAAACCGTTAGGTCTTTGAACTTCATGGATTGACAGGTTTTTGAACGCAACCGCAACTGCCTCGTTTTTGAGGCCAGGGCTGTTCAACTCTGTCCTGTTTTTTTCTCAGAGATTGAGACGATTTGTTGACATTCCAGCGTTAGCGTTTCGAATTCCAGACAAGCGCTTTTGCGCTTCAGCACCACAGGTCGGTGTTAACTTGATTGTGAATCCATCACGTGAAACTCCCTTGCTGTACACAGTCAGTCATACAGTTTCATTACTTTGATTGGTTGATTAATCGTTTCAATAATAAGTTACCGATATACATTTTGTTGGGTAGGAAGTTTAACTGACAAGTTGCGTTCGGGTCCATCAACACACTAGTTCCAAAACTTCTAAGTTCTAGTTGACAATTAGTAGCCATTTTGCTTACCATCAAAACTGTAATATTTAATATTTCGATTATCTTTCTCAGTAGCTATTCTTTCTGTGTCTTAAGTCTGCAGCCTCAAACTCATACTGGTTACATTATCCTGCTGTAGTTAGTGAAGACTTCAAAACTTAAGCGATCTACAATGTTCCCTTTCTTTTAGAGACGAAACTCAAACTGTCGTTCTTCAGTTCCATTCAACTATGCTTGGATTTAAAAAGACAGAAACTATTATAGTGTTTTGATGTACCTGCTTAAGACACATCGATACTCCACCAGGTTTGTTTATCACTCGATCGAATGTATGCCATGATTGCACCTGAGTGGCATTTGCGCATTATTTGCCGGTAACCTGATCGACCGTGTTTTTCAGCTGTTCATTAAATTGTCGTGATCCAACACCACACGACGAATACACGAAAATTTGCCCTTGCGGGCACAACATTGTAATCGAAATAGTGCCCATCATTTCTTGATCAGTACATTTTTTGCAGGCGGTACTTGTGATTCGTACATATGAAGCAAAAAACATTCTTCATTCACTTCACGCACTAGGCAGGAAACATAGCTAAGGAATGTAAACTATTAGTCGCAGAGGTTACCCTCAATGCTCAATCAGACTAAATTGTCAGCTCGCTCCCCTTGCAAAATATCTTACCCCATACACACGGTTATACTCTGCGACAATGCATTTAAACGTGCATCAACGTGTAACATGCAAGACAGAAGCGGTGTTTGGTAAATATGTTCTAAATTTCAGCATGAAAACTGTACATCCATGAACAGTGCGACTATAAGAACATGGTGGTCTCAGCTCTCTCCTTCTACAAGTCAGACCTACCATAATCACCAGGCGAAATCATAAATGCAACTTGATAACAACGAACTTGAATCGCTTTGTTCTTATTCATATTCTGGGCGCTCTTACTACCTTTTAATCATGTTTATCCACATCGGGGTGACACTTAAGTAGCATGCGGTTCCTCTCTGGGCGTTCCGTACGTCCACCCTTCTAACAGAGAGATTCAGAGAGACAATAATTGGATGTTCGATGAGTCACGGTGTTATGATGTTGAGCTTGGCTTCATGTCACCGTGTTTGAAGATCCCGTGTATGAAGGACAAGTGGTCAAACATTCGGAAGGCAGTTCGCACAGATACGTCAGGGAATGTGACTGCGATCAGATAGTCTGCTTTTGTATAAGGCGTCATTTTGTGCTTGCTTGGTATACTGAACATATCAGTCTGATCAGACGTTAATGACAATCTAGGCAATTTGCCATTCACGTTTTTTATCCATAAGTTTTGATTGTGGTGCGAGTCAGTTGCTGGACGTTTTGGTCTTGTATGTAGAGCTTAGTAAACTTTTTAACACTATCAGTAAACTGAATTTTGATTAGTACGTGTTTCTTCTGTTCGAAATTAACTGGTTATTTCTGCATGCATTGTTATCCAGTGTATGTCGCGAACGACTCGTCCAAACTACAATCGTCCCCATTCCTTCAACTGACCGCACAGAACACTACTTCCGATTTGATCACGTGAGTTCGCTGTGGCTACCACCTAATTTTACGTCTGTACAACATGTATCCGAACGCATAGATACGGCCACACTTTCAACTACTCCCCATGCACTTGGGTGCTTGCGTATTGGCGTAAATCCTGCACGATTTGGGTCGAATGCTCCTTTATTGAAATCAATCATGCGCATACAATTTTGACACTTAGGTTGCGTGCGCAAATTTTTTATCTGACCGTTCGTCGACGACTATTTCAGGGAATGTTTTTAATTTCTTTCCTCCTCAAAGGACCGCCCCGTTACCGGCACTTTCATGGATATACTTTCTATTTTGATGTACTGGACGCATTTAGACCGATTCTGGTCAGAAGAGATTGTGTGTGTTTATTCCTTATCATGCCCCACATGCGCCTAGTGGAATACCGTAATATATCCAATGAATTATACAAGGATAATGATGCCGATTTTGCCAAGTGTATACTAAACCTGAGATGATTTTGATCTCATAATCACAATGGAAAAGTCGTGCAAGTTGCCAGCCATAGGGACGGTGCCTGGCAAGCATTGATTACGTCGATTCGTGGAATTTGGGGATTGATCACCAAGGTTAACAATGGAATTCTAAACTTGAGCTTATACCATTTGTATTTGCTATCTTCAGGCGAAAACAGGGGCGATATTAACACTTTATTTCCACGTATGTTTTTGTAAGTGTGAGAATTTGCAATTAATAATTATGTAACATATGTGTGCTTAGTATGGTGGAAGTGGATTCAGCGGAATTGCATGATGCTCGCATCTTTGAAGCGATGAAGCGATGGACTTTCACTCAGATAGCAATCGCGACAAGAGCAAAGTAGAATTTTAAGAACAGTCCGTCACTTGTAACCGTGCTAACTGTGCACTTCGCAAGAACTGGCGCCTAGATCTAATAGACAAGGCGCCGATTGATAATTGGTATTTAGTAAGATAGAAGTCAGGACTGCTAATGGACATATTCGCCAGGAGTTTGAATGACCGTGTCCCCTAAAAGATGCATTGAGGGTGTTAATGAGATCGGTCATATAAATGGTTGACTGCATATTCGAACAAAATCATTTCCATAGTACGTTTCATGCATCTCAAGAGGCAAACATGCTGCTTTTTAAACACATACTGCTCCACTAGATAAAAGGCAGTTAACTCAGTGGGGTTAAGTTTTCCAGTAGCAACAATCAGTAAGGACCTCATGAAAAATGCAGTCAACGACCACAACCGATGTCAGTTGAAGAGATTTGTTATCCGCAAGTTCATTTGTAGTTACAGTGACATTTGCACAGATAGAACAGATCGACAACTCTACCAACGAGTAACAGGATATTTCCAGAACTGGCTAAAACAACTCATAACACAACACTCTCAGACAGGTGATTCTGTTGCCTGAAATCCCGCATCATCCTCATCGATTGCTGGACACCTCATGATAACAGGGTGATCAAGTTGATCATCTACTCAGTTCATTGGAAATACCTGAAACTGATCGTCGTTACATCGTACAGTATGTGCTACAGTGCTATAGTATGGCTACATGTGGGCTGGAACACTGTAAGACTGTTAACGTTCGGGCAATGAGACAAACATTGATTATTTGAACCCAGTAACTCTCGGCAACATTTTAACCACTTTTGTTTAAGTTTTCGACGAAGTTATGGATAGCAATATTAGAATTCCCATATTTTAAAGAAACATCCATATTATTAGTCAAACACTTGTTGCTTTTGATTTTCTGACGAAAAGGTCCTTCATTAGCCTTGAAACCATGTTATTCAAGTAAGGACAGTTGCTGAAGTTCCAAAACGAAATATCGGTTATTCTTTATGCATCCACATTTGTAAAAGTTATGCATCAAGAAGCCAAACTACTCGACAATTTTCCTAATTAAAAATCTCCCTTTTTCCCATAACAATACATCTTAAATGTATCCCACTTTTCTGTTTTACACACCACCTCAGATGTAGATGTTTATTGTATCGTTGCTCCATTTGGCTAATATATTGTTTTCTATTTTCCGCTCGACTTCCATCGACTTGTCTCTGGATATTGTACGGTTTTGTATCAAGGTTTGTTTGAAATAACAACACTTTTCACTTGTACCTTAATCTTTGCAACTCGATGTTGCCCGATTCTCTATCCAGCACATCATGTCTGTTTCACGAATCTCTAGGGTTTCTGTGCATCTGGCCCCACTTGGACGTCAGGAATTGGTTGAACAACAACCTGACGTAGCGACCAAATTGGATGACTTGAGTGAAACATCACCAGTTTTCTCCTTTTCCAACGAACGTTTCCAAATGGGAATTGATTTGGTGTCATTGGACAACCCGGTCAAGCATGTCGGACCATCTGCACCTTTTGGTGGACAGCCTTCTGGCCGTCCCGTGGAATGGTCGTTGTGGAAGCGTACCGGTCCTAAACAGAATCCGCGTACGCCCTTTGTAATTCGGCGTAGTTTTTTGCAAGATGCCCCGAAGGCGCACGCAAAACAAGTACGCTCGTGAACCATTGTCATAATCTTTGGGTTGTCGATTACGCTTTTTTCACGTGCCACTTTGGTCATCTGTTGTACGCTGACCACATCACCTCTTTCCTCCTGTAAGATACCTTCGAAATGAGTCCTTTATAGTGCGAGTGGCACGACATTGAAGTATCTTGCTGGATCCGACAAACAAATGTTATTCTAGCCGGCCATTGCTCGCATTTTCATCGTTTCCTTTCTTCTGCTTTTCCACAGACAACCTACTACCCTGGTGATGTAAACCACATGGCATTTTATCGTCGTTCGGCCAGCATGAACACACGTTACGCTGTTCTTTGCCGAATTTCGACCGCCGTGATCCATGTGGACAACAAACAGACGATGGATGTGGTCTATTTGAGGTGAGTAACGCTATGTTCCTTCTGATGAACAGTCATTGTTCACACAAGTTGTGGACGTCTAGATTTTCTTCTGTATCCTGGATTTTGCATTGCTAAGTCGGAATTCTAAAAAATGCAAACATAAGTCAAACATGAAACTATGGACAACTGTTCAGTTCGTTGATCTGTTCGTTGTTTCACTTTCCTTGTTTATTGCGCTCCGTTTTCTCGTAGGCTGAAGTCGACCAATCATTTTTTGTGTGACTGGCCAGTGAACTACCAAGTACCTGCCTCTATCCCAAAAGTGGCGGAAGTTTTTCGCAGACAGTTGCTATTAGTGTCTATATGTCTGGTCTTCAATTCTATCACAGTACGTGCACTCGATTCTCCCCGCATACTTGGCACCGATGATACTCAGTTCAGTCGTTACAACTGTCCACAATTTCTCTGGTGGTCACTGAGACCAATTGTTTCTAGACGATTTTTGTCTCCACACGTACTTGACCAACAAGGCCAAAATGCGACCGTCGTAGCCTAATGCAGCAATCGTAAATTATCGTTTGCTTGAACGTTCTGATGTGCTCCAGTGGGACCCTCCTGGTTTTTGATGACCGCTTATTCTAAAGGTTTGTGTGGATATCCGAACATTGGCCTGCATTTGTTAGACCATATTGCGAAGTCCAAAACGAACATGATGGTTATGTCACACGCATCATTAAAGCATTGTTGGAATTGAACTATGCTTCCTGGTGTAAGTTTGATATAAATTTGACTATCATTCTCTTCCTTGGTAATTCATTTTCTGTTTTCCGTTCAGTACGTGATATTGTTACCGAGTGGACTACCCTAGAGTTTTTGCCAATTCGTTTTTTAGCTTTTACCCGTTGGAGTCACTAAGTTGACGTCTGTGTGTTGAACATATTCAAGGATTGTGTCATCGGGTCATAATTGGGGTACAGTGAATCCCACGACTCTTGGTAGTATACGAACGACCACCAATTCCAACAGCTACACTATCGTTTCGCGATTGGAGGCACGAACGACAGCTCGTTCGTGTCACTGTGGTCAGTCTAACTGACCGGCCTGTTGGAAATCGCCAGGTGCTGTAGACTGAAGATTGATAACTAGTGTCACAATCCTTGTCGTAGTGTACATTTAAGACTAATTTAATTGTCATTTTCTCTCTCCCGTTTCTCCTTTTGTCTGCTTATTTTGGCTTGCTTCTAAAGCGGCCTATGCTCATCCCCGGATGCTTCTCGTTGTTTACTGCGTGAATCACCTCCTGTCACTGAGTCGTTTGGCCTAGCTTTTACTCACACACTTCCATGATTGTCGTTTTTTCTTTTGAGCCGGTAGAATAGCTAATCAACCATGCTATTCTCGAGGCTTACGATTGCGCTTTACCGTTCGAGATTTACAAACTTCCGTGTGGCCTGATTGTGCTTTCTGATAGAGTGTGTAATTGTGATCCTAACGTGTAAAATATCGTTTCAAGCTGGTGTCTCAAAGCTAGTCCTCATCTTTCGCTTCGCATTGTTAACATATTTCAACTGATCATCTGGGCATTGTGGTGACCCTTACATTGCACACAAGGCTCAATACTAACGATCGATAAATCGACGCGTACTGTTTGCAGCAACCATTTTGCGTTTGCCGAGTTGTGTAAGCGGCCACGAGCTTGATCAGACGAATGGAACCACTGGTCATCGCAACAATGACGGGGAATATTCTTGCTTGCTAATGATTAATAAGGGATTTTAGTTTTCCATATGCATGGAACATCACCCACAATTGGTCGCAGTTGTCGCATTCCCATAGACTTTCCCCTCGATCCCTTTGAAAAAGAAGCATTAGATTCGAGTTTCGCTCTCATTAGAGTTCATTATTAGTGCATTTCCTTGCCGCGACCACGATTAGAACTCCGGCCACGCTTTCATAAGGCAACCGTGTTGACCACCACGACTAAATCATCATGTGAACGCTCAACCACATTAGCTTGTGAATAATTTTCTACTTGCCCAATCGCCTTGAGAGCGGACACAGTAGCTGTCCTGTTAACTCCAATTCTCTTGTCAAAAAACGTAAGAAACCATCAAATATTATAGAGCAAAATGGGCAGGCTGCCTCTGTGAATGTAACGTGCCGCCATGTCAGACAATACTTCTCACTGGCGCTTTAAATGGTCATTATGTCTTCAATTTTTCAGGTGACACCTACCTACTTCGCTGGATGAATCAGTCGTAGAATTCATATTTTTCCACTACTTCGTTTCAAGTGGAGCATCACTCACACATGATCGTAAACTTCACATTCAGCTAGACCTTTCAGTTCGACCTATTCTGCTACCTTAACGTGGTGGTCAGGAATGTACACTGCATCGATCCGGAGGGTTATGCTAACTAGGACTTCGGTTTGTCCATGTGCAACCTTATTAGACAGGCCAAACGGGAGCAGTCAGACGAAGAGCAGATGCACTCATAAGGCTGTACTTTGCACTACCGACCGCGTACTAGTGTCTAGGTAGTGAGTCACCATCATATGAACATACAGTAGAAATATTTTCATAATTCTGACAATGGTGTCTTCTTTATCAGGAAGAAGCGGGTTAGAAAAGATACCCTCAAACGAAGAGCACTTCGATCGCTTAACGGATTACCGCTGACGTATTATCCAATACAGTCGAAAACCATCCGGTATCATTCAAAGGCCTGGATTTGGCTCAGAATACATTCACTGGGAATAACAGTGCTGAAAATCAGACACTACTATCTTTTTCACCGCATCCTTGGGCTAGGTATACCTCTCACTGTCAAATGTTTTATGCTGTTGAGTCATTGGCTCCGGGTAGGGTCCCTTAAAAAAATCTGTATCTTGTTGTCTCGCAGGTCAAACTTTTGAGCCAGGGACTCGTAGTGGGGTCCCTCAAATCGATCTCCTTTAGCAGGATAAACGACCGGGAAGTATCAGAAGTTATCGTTCTCCTGACAGTGATATTAATCAACCATTATGATTTTCTCCTCGTATGTACCCCCTCCCTCTCATTTTTTTGCCTTTTTCTTGGCCAACACAACTGGTAAACATTAGCGCCTTCAATGTCCGCACTCTCCGACTAGGCGGTCAGCAAGTTGCTCTGACAAGTACTCTCTCAAACCTAGAGTTTGATGTGTGCTGTGTGTCGGAGTCGCGAGTCTACGATTCTAGCACGGTTATCCATTTGAGCTCACCTCTAGATAACTGTCGATTCAAGCGCTTTCCTCTTAAGGTTTCTAGTTACGCCGAAGCTGAATCTTGTGGTCAGGCTGGAGTGGGAATCGCACTAAGTTCCAAAGTGAAGCAATGTTTTCTCGTTTGGATCCCAGTGAACAGTGGCTTGTGCGCTGTCAGAATCAATATATCGGTTAAAGTGTGTCGACGCAAACCAGGAAGGCGTTGCGTATTCATTATATCGGCATATGCTCCAACGGATGACTATTCGGATGCTACCAAGGATGTGTTCTCTGACGCCGTCGTTGACGTTCTGGAGCAAACTAAAGGCTCCGATATCATCATACTAGCAGGCGATTTTAATGCTTATCTTGGTCGTCTTTCTCCAGAGGGGAAGCTGTTAGGAGGTACGTTTGATGTCCGGGCACAACACATTGGCAGGGGCGAAAGAACTTAATCACAAGCTGACCAAAAGCCTGCGCGAAGACCGCGAGCACCACTTGGTCGAGCAGTCGAAAAAGTTAGAGTGAGACTTTTTATCTGAGAATGGCAGAAAGCCATTTCACCTGGCCCGCGGTTTTACTGACCGTCGAGTCAGCGTAATTGAAACCGTATGGGAAAAATACTATTCATTTATCACCAACCAGTCGCGCCGACTTGACAGATGAGCTGAACATTTTGAGGAACTTAGCTGGCCTCAACCAGGCGTTGTAGACGACGGGACTCGAATGGTTAATCCGTTAGTTAATCCGTTCCAGATAGTCCTCCTTCGGAAACAGAAGTGACCCTGAGGCTTAGGTTACTGAAGCGTAGCAAGGCTCCTAGACTAGATCTCTCTTCTCTTTTCAAGGTGGTGCGGAGAGGTTGATATCAGAACTGAGAAAACGTCGAGACAATTTAAGAAACTGAAGAGGTACATCGTGATTGGTTCTTATCAGCAGTAATTCCCGATGTCTGTATAATAACCACAGAGGCACCAGTGTACTGTTTGTTGCGTCGGAGTTACTCACTGGTATTACATTACGTTGGCTCACTAGGCCCAGAGAAAGTCAGACATGAACAGACGACATCCTAGATGGTGCGCTTGGGAACTTCGATGGGCTTGAATTTAAACTTTTTCCTGGTATTAAGTTGACCGATCTGGAGTATGCAGCTGACGTTTTCGTGCATAGCCTCTCTGCCGAAGAAATGCAGACCATGCTAAACATGGTGAATGATCGGACTTGTTTGTATCGAATGAGTTTCTTACTTTCAAACTGCAAAATACTGCTTCATGACAGGTATTCTCATTCGCATATATTTGTTATTGATGGATTTCCGTCTGATATTCCGTCCATTTCATACACGGATAGCACTATCTTGTCAGGTTGTAACATTGCTGATGAGATATCAGCAAAGATATCAAGGGTACGAGTTGCTTTTGTCAAACTGCGTCATCTGTGTCGTGTAAACGAACTTGGGTTATCGCTGAAGGGAAGAGTATAGTGTTTGTGTACGTTCTGTTTTTCCCTGTCGTTCGGAAACGTGGCCTGCTCGCAAGGAAGATATCAACATAATTGATGTGTTTGACAATCGTTGTCGCCGCCACTTAGCCAACATTAAGTGGACTGATCGCGTGAACAATGTGGCAGTTCGCCTGTGCGTATTCCGGAACGCTTAGGATGCGCAAGTCATCTACTTAGGGTGCACAATCTGTGATGGTTTGGTGTCGCTCTAGGTATGTCATCTGATCATTTATCACACCGGGCATTATCTTCTGAGACCACCGGCAGTTGGTTGTAACCGTGTGGTGATCAAGCAACAACGTGATCATCAAATGTTGTAACCCTGAGTGCTCCATTGAGCAAAGTGGGTAGGTATCGCCTGTCTGTCTGAAGTCCTCGTGATCACTCAAATCGCCGATTAGAAAAGCTGTCCGAGATGGTGGTGTGCCGTAGTCAATGGCGTACTTGCATTTATATTATTCCTAGTTCTTCCAATTAATCTTTTATTAATTTTTAGGTTTCTCAGTAATGTTTTCTTTTGGGATATTCCACGTCAATGTTGAGGTGAGCGGCGGCTCGAGCCTCAGCATCTTCTGGTCAGGCTTATGGTTGTTATGGTGATGAGGTCTTCCAGCTAGCATCTTCCAGAAAAAGTGTTAGTTTCACTCTCTTTAGAGCAATCCTCTGGATCACTGTACTATCGATTTCACGTTAGGCGCGACCGAACTGTTCTATCTGAACGCCCAACCACTTAAGTTCTGAAGCCTCCCCGTTAGAGATCAGTGAATGATGTTCGGCCTGGTAAACGTTCAGGCGGCGTACGGAATACGTTGCCTGACCATCGCAGCCATGGAATTTTTGTTAGCCGAAGTTGATGGGCGGTTGCTAATGCTACCGACCTTGATAAGCCACGTAGGTGTTTTTTTTCACGCAGGCCTTATCCTGGAATCTCTAGACTTTAGCTAGTGTCGCAGATGTTGTTGTGTTGCCACTAGTTTGTTCACGAAAACATCCGATTCGCATTCTACGACTTTACTTGGAAAAGCTTCAACCGATAATGTTGCGTATGTGTGTGTTTAACACAAACCTGTTCGAATGTACGCCTCGAGAGCCAACCAGCGGCGAGAGCTTAAGCAACTGAGCACACTCTGAGTCATCTAAAAACTGGCTCCACCGACTCAAATTCCTGTTATATCTGGAATTGACTCTAACCGTAGATGTTTTATCAACGAATTTGGAGGGAATCTCTCAGTCTCATTCGTTGTTAATGATATGCTTACCATAAGCTGACATTGACCTCGATGTCCTGTGCTAGCACACCGACAAGTAGAACGTTCATAGGTTGAACTCATCTTTGATGTAGAAGAGATTTGATGGTCGAGTCGAAAGTCACGGATCAATGGGTGACTCGCACTTAGACTTCGGACATGATGTGTTGCCAAGTTACTTCACTCAGTGGCATACTGGAACATGAACGCAAAGGGCTGGAATCACAAGCATCACCCACGGCTTTTTTGTTTTTGACGTGAGTCTGCTGTGACCTCGTGCTACTCCATTTTGTCTGGCATTGGCTATCCAATAGAAAGATAAAACGACAATTCACGTGCATAGCACTCATCTTGCATCATTGACGGATACGAATATCCCGAGCATGACGTTTCAGTATCTTTTAAAAAAGTGGACACACGGCGCTCGCCAGTGAACACAACGATAGACTGATCGACCAGGTTGCGCATGTCAGAATGGAAATTAAATTGCAGGTCAGTGGCAGAATATGCGCTTGTTTTTTAGCCGAACGCCAACCAGACATGGCTAAAAATCAATGATTACGGTGGTTGTTGTGTATAAAATCTTCAATATTACATTAGGAGAACCTTTAATGACACCACAGATGTTACACTTCTCGTGGACCGGGAGCAAAAGTGTATCAAACCAAACAGTCCTATGATTTTCTTACATCATCATCATAGACACCAATAAATCAGTGGTTCATACTGATGCTTAACTGCCACACAATCACGAGGAAGAAGAAACAAACCCTGCAATAGAAAATAAACTAGAGAATAAGTTATTGTTCATTAGTCCTGAATTTGACCATTTTAACATGGCCATCGCCCTTATTTCACCACAGATTCTGCATTCTTATAGACCTTCCGATGGACTGCTTTCAAGGAGCTTCACTAGATTCGGTTTTCGTTCTTGTTAGAGTGTGACATATCCTTATCACAGACGGGATTTGAACTCTGATCCACTTTTAAATCCCGCAAATGTGTTGACCTCTTCGTCCCTGACTGACAATACATCTTCATTATCTTTAGTGATGCGCTTGTTCTGTTCACGATATCATTAAAAGTTTACTAGGGCTCGTACCCACTGCTATGAGTCTTACTTCCAACCTCGTTGTAGATGTGAGTTTTCTTTTCGATTTCGACTGCTTTAACTTTTCGTTTAGTACTTATGTTAATTTTACGGAATGGTGTACGTCATTCTCCGTTTTACCCTGCCGTGAAACAATCATTTTACGTTGCAATCTCTTCTTTACATTTCCTGGGTGAGCATCGGGCTTCGTAGGTTATCAGCTGGAATTTTGGGACATCCCGTCGCGTATAGGTCAATTCGTTTAATCATAGCGCAACGCAGTAAGATCTGTGTGCACTAACATTTGCTATAACCTGCATACAGATTCTTATCTGTTCATTTCTCTTATCAATAATTCGCTTGTAGGCTAATGTACGATTTACTTTTGTGGACCTCATTGCTGCCAAACGATCGCCGATTGCGAGCTACTTTGACTCGGTTACGGTGCGCCTCCTCAGCCTGCCCAGAATCTGACCATCGCTACTGGTTCCTGAGTGACCCGGCTCCCTTATCGTTCATTTATGCCCACCCGGAGGCTGCGAAGCAAGCGGCAGCTCTCGAAGCCAACTCTGTGCATGGTGCCACAGCTCGTCCGCACGGTGGCTTACACTTCCTCCCCTTGGGCGACAGCGAAGATGAAGGAGACGGTTTTCAAGATGGGCAGCCAGAAAGTGACGCTGATGAGGACGATTTCGATGCTGGCCTAGATTCCATTCGCAGTCGTGTTCGAAACGGTCATCGACAATCCGCCGCTGATCTACATTTTGGTTACCCACTCGAATCACGAGCGCGTTCAGATCGCAAGTCCCCTCATGCTTACAACAAGGCGACGAACTTTGGGCAACGTAAGTCATTCCCCTATATTCTTATTCTGCCAGCATTGCATATATATCGTAATATCAATAAAGTTCGGAACATCTATTTCCCGTTACGAATTCGACTAGAGCAGAGGAGAGACTAAATTTTCGTATTTCATACTCTTAGATTTTGTTATGTCTTTTAATGTTTACTACCGATGGGTTAAGATTATAACACCCAAAGCCACGAAACAAATAACAAATATCTAACTTTAAAACCTGCTCGATTGCTACAGTGACTGAATGAATGTCACAATTACGACGGTTTATGTGTATGAAGTAGGATTTGGTGGTGTTTAGTTGCAGCTACCTTAGCACACTGCAACAACCGTTTTGTTTTGAGCTAATGAAAACATACTATCAGGATTCTATCTTAGGATATCTGCCTGTTCCATCATCGGTGTCGCTGACCTATTCAGAATTTTCATTGTCGTGACTACTTAATTGTTGTGACCATTTCGGTAACTGTACAACTTTGATTCTGTCAATATGAGATGCTCTGTATACATATCTATATTCCTAGATTAAGTTTGATCTGATAAACGGAGATATTTGGACGTTTGAGGGCATCGCACTTCGAACTACTCCGTATCAGAAGAATGTGCATCCACGCGCCGACACTTTGTGCGTGTCGAAAACAAACCTCTGTTAGTTCGTCTATAACAAAAGTAAACAACAATGGTGAAATTAAGAAGCCTGGACGTATTCCACTCTTGGTAACGAAACCGTCAGATAGTTCACTGTAAGCCTTCACCTGAGCTGAAGTATTGGAATAAGGCGGCAACAGCAGTATGATCACATACCTGTGTTTAAATGACTCTAAAGGTGTAGATCGACCCAGGAGATTTGTTACCGTTTTCCGACCGAATAATCTAGTTCCGCGATTTACAGCAAACTAGCTGCAGGGTGGCAGATTTACTTGTCCAGGAACTGTATGCCTCATCCACAAATTGCACAAACTCGTCGTTAATCCACCCTAGCTATTGCGAGACCGTAATATGTTGTGTGTGCATGTGAAGTCGCAGCTTCTTTCATATCCGTGAACTTTTCCACTGCTCAATGTAAACATCGTTATCAGCATTATGCACATGCTAAGATACGACTGCAAAGCATGGCGAGCGTATCAATGCAACATCGCCTAAGTTAAGGACAGTTTGCAAGTGTTGTAACCGCAAAAGATGCTTGTCCTGAGATTTCGTTTGTTGCGCAAACTCCCGTATAGGTCATGTTAAAATTCAAACCACAAACGCGTACACTCATTTGCACGTCAGACATGCATTCACATACATCATTGACATTCGCCTTGTTCGAACTTCTGTCATAGCGCGTACACACTATTCCGATAGTCTCTTCTTGTCTGTCGTCTTCCTGGTGTTCGGAGCTTGCCCTTTTGTTCCTGAATGTCGCCTGTACTACTTGTGAGTAGTATACTACTCACGACGAAACTGCCTATCATACAACATATCAACTCTTGTCCACAGAGGCAACGGTCCACACAAAAGAAATAAACCACATACCCGGTCAACTGCAGAGTGATAATCACTGGTGACAAACGCCATAAATTGCACATTAATGGAATCAATTCATTTGCACAGCAATGTCTGCGTATGCTTGCCCAATCAGGGGGAAACGTGTGCATGAAAGCCCCAGCACAATAACTTAAACATGTTCAAACGGCAGAACAAAACACGGGAAAAGACTAAACAACAGTAGGGAACAGAGACTGTCAAGAACGTCATTATTGATCAGAGACAAATCAGTCTAGTCACCGTAAAAGTAACCAACACATCAGTCGTGTGAGCTGAATCATGAATACGAAACAACCAGGAAGAAAAAACCAAGTTCTGCCCAATAAGAAGGAAACAAAGAAATGGGGAGAAGCAGATGAGCAAAACACAATTACGTTCACACTTGAATACTAAACATCAAGATGTCCATGCCTCGAAAACAAACAATCGACCTATATGTGAAAGTAAGGGCAAATACAAGAAGAGGATTCCAATCTCCAACCCTGAACGATCAACTTTCCAGTGCATAATGCAACACAATCCTCACAAACCCACCCTATATCCACGACCCCTAAACTTCAGAGGGATGAATCTCCGTCGCCAGAGATGTCCTGGATTACCGATACAAGATTCCGTTTCAGTATCTCTACTTCCGCTGCCACTGTTGCAACTTCCAAAGTACATAAACAACAACAATCTCCACAGCAAAACACTAAATCAACGTAATCACAACTGTCTTGCAGAAACATTTTCAACTGTAGGTTTGCAGAGGGAAATAGCATCTAGCACTAGCTGTGCCTCTCGGAAAGTGTCAAACAACACTATGTCGTCAACATAATCAAAATCACTCAGTCTTTCACCTTGAAGGAGGACCACACCGACGCTTTGTGCATGAATATGTGCGTGCCTGTGTCGAAGATAGACCCCTGTTAGTTCGTCTATAACAAAAGTAAACAACAATGGTGAAATTCAGAAGCCTGGACGTATTCCACTCTTGGTAACGAAACCGTCAGATAGTTCACTGTAAGCCTTCACTTGAGCTGAAATATTGGAATAAGGCGACAACAGCAGTATGATCACATACCTGTGTTTAAGTGACTCTAAACGTGTAGACCGATGTCGCCGAGAAAATCGGCAACTGTTGACCGACGGTACGTAGGACGATATTCCAAAATTTGGCAAACAGTGAAAATTTGATCAATACATCGTCGTCCAACACAAAACCCTGTCTCGTTTTTCCTCATATTTGCCTCCCGCGCTCCGTGAGTACACGAAATGCAATGGATGTCAAAACTTTAGTAATGACTGGAATCAAATCAATCCTCCTGTGGTTTTCAGGAGAACCTTGACTTCTTTCTTTGTCAGGGGATCTATTATCGAGTGTCCCCTGTAGAGAGGGATCTTCTTTGTCAAATTCTCTACTAACGCCCCACCACCGAACTTCTTTGACAAGTGCTGGCAGGGAGTCATCTTGGCCAGTAACCCTATTGCGTGTGAGTGTCGGAATGCCATTGTGGCCCTGAGTATTGGTGGGTGGTTGTAAATAATGCGACCAGGGCGCTATGTTGCTAGTTTACGGCGGTAATACAGTGGAAGCTGGAGGCCAGTATTCCGCACTGCAATGTTATTATGGCTGAGTTTGGTGTCTGCCTGACTAGTGGATTCAGTGACAGATAGGGAGCCTCGTATTGAGTGCGGATAGTTGCTGTTTTCGAAAGGATATCAGGAACTCACTGAACGAAGGCGTTTACCAGGTATCCGCCCCATTTTGTTACTACTGGGGATGTGCATGAAGTCATTTCATTTAGATTGCCACCTAAGCTGCGATTAGGATGGGCGTAACGATGTACAGATTCACCTTTTTAAGCAGATAGATGAACACTTTTCATAGCCAGTTCTTGACATTGTTGGAATAAGTAGAGATAGACTGTAATAATGGATTTAACTATTTGTTCGGAATAGGCAGAATATAAACTGTACGACATTTGTTTACATTTTTCCTACTCAGCTGTTGTACGCATGTGACTGTCGTTGGAACAGAAACACCAAATCTCATGTGATCTGGCCAAAAGTTCAAATCGGTCGTCGTGCAAAAATTAATAGTCTGACAATATGAAGACCACTCTCACGAGGTGGTCATTAAGACTTCGGTACAATAGAGAGATCTTAGATTGTGATCATTCAGTAGCACTGGATACAATGATACCAAACGGATACTGTGATTTACAGTTAGAAAGTGTTTCATTGAGAGTCATCCGTTAGCGCTAATACATCACACAGTCATCGTGAGATTTTAATGGCAATTTCTGTTGTATCCATGTGACTGGTTACCCGGCCGCGTTAGAGTTGATAGATATAATGTTTGGTAGAGAAAATAGGAATCTGTTTTTTAACCGGGTTTAGAGACGACATAGTGGTTTGCAAGTTTGACTGAATTGTAAGCGTGTTTCAATATAACATCAATCATTTTGTCAAAAGTGATAATCAACATATCACTTTTCATACATGAAACAGTGTTCCTGCAACATAAACTTGTCGAGGAAAGCAAATAATATAGGTTTTCCTGTATCCGGTAACATTTTGCATGCATCATTACAAGCGCGAACTTCAGTTAATTGTCTAGAAAACAAAATAATCAGCGACGTGTTTGCGAGTACATCGTATGTTGTTGACTTTTCTTGTTATCTTAGGGGTTGACAATTTTTCAGACATTAACGCTGTTTTTCGAAGAAATAAATTTTCTGTTTTTCTGGATAACAAGTTCAAGAAATATGCCAAGATGTAGTACTTCATACCAGTTGCGGCCGAATGACGTAAGATGCGGGGTGGACAGATCATGACTTTGCATCGTCTACCACGGAAATGGCCACGGTAGGTCAGGTTCATTTCTCGATCTGGTGCTCTCGTGACTTACAGAGTCGATAGCTCAAGACTGTAGGTGGGATGGTGACTGGTGTGAATATCATTGTTTGGTTATCTGTGAAATAATTGTAATTAATGTTGCGGAATAGTGGAGAAGGCTGTCTTTCCGATGCTGCTTTATTTTCACTTACAACTCGGTTTTATGTTTGCAAGGTGTAGGCACCATTATACCGAATGGTGGAATCCAGATGTAGCTATTTTCAGTAGTTTTCATTTTCCTCTCCTTTGTCTTCTTTCATCCTGTACAGGGTTTGCTTTTTTCTTGGTGGTTGTATAATGGTTGAGCATCAATGAGAATCACTTATGTATGGCTGTCTGTAATGATGATGCTGTGTTCATTTACATGCGAATTATTCATGGTTGTATGTGGGCTGAGATACTGCCAGGGCGCCCAGACCTAGACAGGAGAACGATTAGGGTTCTCAACCAAAGCCTTTGGCTCAGAAGCCTATACCGCAAGACAGCGCGTGGGTGGCAGTGTACCAGAACTGGTACGTTTTCAGAAAGAAGATGCCAACCTCCTTCCAACCTCCTTCCAACCCCCAACCTGGAGGACCAGGAGACTGGTTCGTCAGACCTCTACCTATTGGCTTGCCTGGCATGAGTGACTCTATCGGTGTGGTGGCCACACCGTCCAGTTTAGCCCAACAGGTGATCGAAATGCAAAAGACGTCACATCGCATCAAGGTTCAGTATCGTTGAGGCGTTAGATGAGATGGCAGCTAACCGAGCTCAATGGCGTGAATGCTGTCGTTGTTTGTCCGAGTTGTCTGTGAAGTGAGTGAACTTAGTGACGCAGGGCAGTGGAAGCCGCTAGGAGGCTGTCTTACTGACGACACCTTACTTTCACTTACAGCTCGGTTTTTTGTTTGCAAGTTGTTAGCGCCTTGACGCTGTGTGTTTGAATGTATCCGTAGCTATTTTTTAATGGTTAGGTCCCCTCCCCTTCCATTTTTCCTTCTCTCTTCATAAACAGGGTTTGCTTTTTCTTCTTCGTGGTTGTGTGGCAGTTAAGCATCAATGTGAACCATTGATGTATTGCTGTCTATGATGATGATGATGATGAACAGAAGTGTAGCTCATAAAGTTCAACTATTGACTCGTCCACGTTGGTTTGAAGTTTGCTGAATTTTTATTTGCGTCCCTGAAAAGCACCTAGTCAAAATATACCAGAATAAGTGTTTTCTTGTTCGAACCTGAAAGCCACTAAGAGACCTAGGTGAAAAGAGCTAGAGATATGGGTTGATTCTTTAAATCACGAAAACGTGAGCAAACGGTGACGAAAAAACTAGATGGATCGGAGAGCACATTAAAAAAAATCCTAGTTGTATATTGGCCAAACTAAACAAAAGGCAGCACCTAAAGTAGGCAATACCTTTCTGCTTTTGTTTACTTCTACAATAGGGTTGGTTGATCTAAACCAAGGGGTCCCCCAACTCAGGTATGTAAAACAAACGCATATGATCAATTAACTCCTCGGAACTAGATTATTCGGTCGGAAAACGGTAACAAATCTCCTGGGTCGATCTACACCTTTAGAGTCATTTAAACACAGGTATGTGATCATACTGCTATTGTCGCCTTATTCCAATATTTCAGTTCAAGTGAAGGCTTACAGTGAACTATCTGACGGTTTCGTTACCAAGAGTGGAATACGTCCAGGCTTCTGAATTTCACCATTGTTGTTTACTTTTGTTATAGACGAACTAACAGGGGTCTATCTTCGACACAGGCACGCACATATTCATGCACAAAGCGTCGGTGTGGTCCTCCTTCAAGGTGAAAGACTGAGTGATTTTGATTATGTTGACGACATAGTGTTGTTTGACACTTTCCGAGAGGCACAGCTAGTGCTAGATGCTATTTCCCTCTGCAAACCTACAGTTGAAAATGTTTCTGCAAGACAGTTGTGATTACGTTGATTTAGTGTTTTGCTGTGGAGATTGTTGTTGTTTATGTACTTTGGAAGTTGCAACAGTGGCAGCGGAAGTAGAGATACTGAAACGGAATCTTGTATCGGTAATCCAGGACATCTCTGGCGACGGAGATTCATCCCTCTGAAGTTTAGGGGTCGTGGATATAGGGTGAGTTTGTGAGGATTGTGTTGCATTATGCACTGGAAAGTTGATCGTTCAGGGTTGGAGATTGGAATCATCTTCTTGTATTTGCCCATCGACGTGTGCGTTCGATCACGCGAAGCGACTGACACCAACAGTTAGGCACAGAATCGGTTAGTAAGCGTATATTCTGTGGCGCTTTCCGAGCGAGTTGTTTTGCTCCATCATTGAAATTGCACAGATTCATTTGGTTGTTGTATGTACTGGAGACGCCATCTAGTTATTTGCCACCTCATGTGCTGTTTCCGATTCTGCCTCCGATGAGCATAATTTACGGGGTGACCGGATGATGAGGTGGCGTAGATAAATGAAGTCGTCGATGAAGGGTTCGAGAGTTTGAGTGAGATGTTGACTAATCAGGTTTAGTGTGGTGGATTTTGTCGTTGTTTGTCCGGGTTATCTGTGAAGTTAGTGTGAATGATTACGCAGGACAATGTATGAAATGAAATGGCTATCTTGAGCAGGACGCCTTACTTTTACATATAGGTCTATTGCTTGTTTTGGAGGCATGGACGTCTCGATGGTTGGTATTTGTGTGTTGTAATTATGTTTTTCACAATGGTATCCCTTCCGGTCCCCTTTTTTTTATTTCTTTCTTAGTTATGATTTTCTTTGGGTGTTGTATACCTGTTAGGTCTATGTGGAAACCACTGATGCATTGTTGTGTCTGATGATGGTTGCGTTGGTGTTGATCTTTTCCCGTTGTTATTTTGCCGTAGTTTGTGATTTTCGACAGCGGTCGTTGTGTTTTAAATGCTGTCAACCATTCATGCAAAGTTCTCTTGTTTGAAACTCGTTGTATGTGTATACGGTAATGTGATATTTGAGACTTCCATCTACGATTGTTGGTGTTGTGAGATCAACATTTTATTTGAAACAGTCGGAACTGTGGTTTTCGTAACCAAGTCTCAGCCAATTGGAGAGTGCCTTCCAGGTTTTTCTAAAAATGAAGGAGAAGGCGCTTAAAATATTAATTTTGTTTTTCGTTTGAATTATGCGTTCTGCTTTTATTATTGGTGGATTTCATTCGTATGTCTCTCCATTGGGATGTTTAGCGTAACTGTTCATATTTCCAACCATTAGGCCTATTGGTTCTTCACTACTGTGTCGGATTATTTAACTTACTTCGTGAACAACTGAACCGAACGTCGGCAACATTCAGGTCAATAAACCGCATTAGCGTTCATCCTTCCAACCGTTTCCGTCTACAGATTTTGTGTCCCCAGACTCAGGTATATCGTTCATGCTAGTGAAGGATGTATATCAACTATCAGCGTATATACTTAACACGAGATGGCCTATATGAAGCAGTCAGCCATGTGCCACTGTCACTGTATACCCCTTTTATTCCACATCAGATAGACTGTGTGCACTAGATAACAATCTCATGACTCATATTTGGTAAAACTGCAAGATTGCTGCGGATGATCACGATAATGAAATTGCATTGTCACCAACTCTACACGCGGGCGTGGTGCCCATCTCACTGTACAATATCTAACACGGTAGGCTGGTAAAGATCGCAAGTACGAACGGGCGATGACGTGGGCACAGATGATGCAGGCGTTAGCCACCCGACTAAAAAAATTTTGGTAGTTGTCGCCCGTCAGGTTAAAGAGTGTGTGATGATCGTCTACATCACCTTTTGGAAACGCGCTGTGAAATGGTGGTGTGTTACAATCAATAGCAAGCCTGTATCTATGAGATGGTTGACTCCTTTTCTTGGTCATACTGCACTATTATTTTCCTATATCCCATTAATTTATTCATTCCATTTTTGTTTACTTGGCAATACTGTTGGATGGATTGGTATAAAGCAATCCGAGCAACAGTTCCCGGATACGATTCTACACTGAACAAGTTAGTGAACTACCTTGAATTTCACTACCGATCATCCGTTTTGTAGTAATCTGGTTGGTTACCTGTCGATACCACATAATACGAGCGATTGTGCCTAGCATAGGGATGGCAAACTGTTTGACGATAGTTCGCGACCTCTAGAGTGAACAACCATTGTACGTAGCCGTTGCGAAACACATTCCTCACAGTTGCCTGACATTCACAGCTCATTTCTCTCCATAGGTGTTCTAGATTAGCAGAGGTCCTCTATTCTTAAAAGTATGAGCATCTCCTGTTTTGCTGTAACCCCCTTAGTACATCAACCGGTCAGCGACCTCGTTAGGGCGTCCTGTTGACATGACCCTAACAGTGGCAGCCTGTCTCTGCTGGTCCACTTACTGATTTATGCATGAGACAAATTGTCACATTCTTCTATCGGTAATCCCGTGAACTATCTAAGAGGAATACAGTTTGGGCGAATATCGTTGTCAACTTGGAAGTCATTAAATATTAAACAGTGAATGTTGGAAGCTGCTCTTTTCAAGGTGATCAGTCGAGATTGAAAAGGTTGATTTTCCTTGACTTGAATATGTCCAATAGAAGTAGATGCCAGTTTAGGTCGAGCAGTGGACGATTGAGAGACGACAGCTTACCTAGACATTTGTGGGCACATCGTCTTAACGCCAATCTGTCTCAGCAAACATACATAGTCGAGATCGAAAGTCATATGCATCTGCAGCGACTTGCTTAATTGATAAATCAGCGCTGGTCAGCACCTGATTTCCTCAGTCGTCCTGCCAGACCTGTGAAGAAGCTTGCTCTTTCACTTGCACTGAAATGTTTATTTCCTCAGGTCTTGTGCAATTTAATTAATGTTTGAACTGTAAGTCGGATGTGGTTGCGCCTGCGTTGATGAAGACATGAATTTTCCATATGCATTGATCACAGTAGAACATCAATAACTAAAAGCAACTGCTAGTTGTAGCCCGACTTTGATTACTTACTGGAAAACGGACTTATTCTCTTCGTATGTTATCACGAAAAATAGTTCGTGGAATTTGTATTACAATCATTTATCCAGTTGGAATGCTTGATTTTTCTCATACTAGGTCCGTCACGTAAAAAGCTCCAAATCGGTCACTTCGTCCCCCGTCTGTCAGATGACGAAGATGATGACGAAAACAGCGCTTATTCCACGACATCCATAGATACAACCGTGCAGAAACAGTCCTCGTTTTGTGTCCAGCTCGATTTGGATTCTGTGGAAATGCATGTCGCTTTGCCATCATCTGTTTCGGCACAGATCTCTCAGGACAATGCTGTTTTGATCAAAGCGTCTGCAGTGATCGTCTTTCTTGAAGCAAACCATGATGGGGCGCCAAATGTGAATTACGCCACCACAGAATTGGGCACATTTGAGATTCTTTTCACAGGTTTGTATTCAGTCTGTGGTGAATTATACGGTTTTTGTTGGTGGTGGTAGTGGCGAAGTATAGAAGAGCAACTTAGTATGGGAATTACGTTGATGGCAGTCACCACATGCTGATCAACTTGATCGAAGTGCACTACCATTCTAGCCAATACGATGGACCGAACAACCATATGTCAGTCACCTTCAGCCTACCGGGGTCAAACTATGTATGTTCGTGAGGTTTTTACTTTGCATACACTTGTTTCCAGTAATTCTCTTCAACTGTTTACCCATTCGATCATCTTGCTGTGATAATCGGGCTGTGGTACACTGTGTTGATCCCGAGGGGTTGGTTGCCATTAAACCTAATTGGCAGCAAACAGATCAAGGGTGGATTCATTCATTGGGTTGTGTGTTGAACTGGCACTCACGTAGCGAAGCACGTTCTTATGAACATACTGTAAACTTACACCAGTAGTGTTCATGCCATTAGCAAGGTTAACTCCGATTGGGTCGCAAACTTGCTATTTTGTTCACGATCAAATCACGTCAGATCGGATTAACCAGATTTGTTTGACATCGAAGTAGCAGATGAAGGGCGTTCATTTGGATAGGATTAAGAGATGAAGGGAAATGTTTAGCCGATTGCATTGAAACAGGTGAAAGGCTGATACTGAACGCGCTAACAATCAAAAGAGAGTTAACATGCTAGCGAAATGTAAATGTTTAGACTGAAAGAAAGGATCTACACCCACGTCGATGTACGTGCAGTGTCCTCAATCCTCTGTTTGTTCGTTTCCCATCGTTTAGAAGCTGATATCACTTGTAAGACATATCAGGGTGATGTAACTGACGATGAACAGCAGGCTTCGGTAGATGAGCACATGTGGATTACCGAAACGCTTCAATTTGAGTTGATTTACACTGCCGACACTGATAGACAATCTTTTTTTCTTTTAGATTAGACCCAATTATGAAAAGTCAGAGCTTCGGTTGGATTCGAACCGCTGACAGAAACACCATGCACAGCTGGTAGAACGCTTACCGCGTTGATGCATGGCGTTTCTGTCTCTGGTTCGAAGTCAACCGAAGCCCTGACTTTTCCCAAATGGGCCCCATCTAAAATAATAAATCTGTCAAACTACTTAGTAGTAATACAATCTTCAGTTTAGTATGGTTGCGTCCCCGGTGAAATCAACTGCTAAGCCACAAACACTTGATGACTGCATGGTACGATGAAAGTAAGGTAGAAGTACAATGCTGAGTGCATATTTGCTGCTTTTTTATACTATACTCCACTGGGAGAACTGTACACACTTCGAGATTATAGGTAAAGTAACAGTCATCCTCATGACGTTCACCTTCTTTAGAGCAATCAAGTTTATCTTCCTGTAGGGAGGCACTGTTTTGTTCACACATTCGCACACCCTCCTATGTATTTTTTTACTTACAGCCAATCCGCACGCAAAGCCCACTGCACCTCATCCATGCGGTCCGCAAGAAGAGGCTACTTCATCTCTCTGGTGGCCCGGTCTGGTACACTTCTCGTGGACCGGAGCTGGCTATCCGCTTTCACATTCACAATTCAGCGACACGGACTCCGGTGTCCCAACCAATGGGCCCATGCTGACGTTTGCAGTGCGGCACTGTCAAATCGAACACTCCATTGCGACAGCAAGTAAGCCTGTTTGCTATTGTCTGAAACAACGTTATCATCATTCTGAATCCGGAAAAACGTCACTTATCGTATGCGTCTTACTCGGGCAACATCCCATACATTCATCACAATCTGTCACATTCCGTTGATGTATATCTACTTTCTGGTTAACTGGCACTTGTTTTTGTATAAATTGTTTTTATATTTGTCTGTCTCGTAAACTCCCTGATGTCTTAAGTGAATTCAACCGCGCGTATTCGTCGATTGACGTCATTTCAAAGCTGAACTGAGAGTGTGCTTATTTTTTGAATGTCTTCTTGGTTTTTGTCAACACTAAAAGTTTGTCTCAAGAATGCATAGTCAAGCCGCAACAGCAGTCCATATGGTTTTACTAACTTAAAGCACAAACGAAACCGGACCAAGTGTGTGACAGCTAATCGTTATGAAATTTGTAGTTCGTCTTCTACAAGAAGACGGTTACCCGAGGGACTTCGTGACCAAATGTATGAAATCTGTTGAATCGATTGAAAAGAGTTCAGGGATTGGAAAGCAGTGCATCTCATGACTGAATCATCATTACATCATATGCCCAGTCTTTTTAAGATAACGTTCATTGCCTGTTATCCGCTGATTATTCGACATTTCAGAAACAAAATACCGGTCGGCACCTCACCCATAGTATTTTGTAACGATCCATATCTGTTCTTTGATTTATGCGTAACCCGAAAACGGATCCCTGAATTGAAAACATAACTGGACCCAAATATTTCTACGGCAATGTTAAAGAAACACATAAGTAACTACAACAACCATATCCCAACCGCTCACGATGATAGTCCCGTTCAACAAAATTAGTAGGTTCCAAATGGAGCTTGTATCGTCAAAGGCTTGCCTTCACGTGAGTAGGCCAAATCAGAAATGATTTCGCACTGCATACCATCAGTAGCAAATTAGTTTGATACAACAAAAATGGGATGGATAGGATATGAAGACTGGTGACATAGGAAATGCAGACAGCGGGAACAAATTTTCTTTTCGGGGACCAGAACACTTACAATTTTACTCGTTTGTTCGCGATTGCTCGGTGACCCTACGCCTCGGCATTTGTCTAAACAAGTCCGTTCGCTTGTGTCAGCTGAGTTGATCGTGTGTGGAACGCGGACGTTTGCCAGTGCACATTTCTAACGTCATCCGTTGTATAACGTGCGGTCGAAACCAGCAAACGCGCACATGTTGAAACTGAATTGTGTAACGGAGCGTGCTGCTGTGTTGTCGGCGCCGTTTTAGCTTTCGTTTGTGTAAGTCGTGTGCATGGCTTACTGAGCCATTGACTCATGCTTGTTTCTTGTTTCCTTTTACAAGACTGTTGTTGATACCCTTACTTCAGAAGAACGCTGTCCCACGGTGTCTCCACATTACCCCAGAGTTGGTCCGCAGGCGTAACGGACACCCAGAGTAAAGACAGCCAGCTTGCATGTTACATTTTGGCGACTCTGCCAGGATGAAAAAATGAGATGCTAAGTTAAAAGAGATGTCATTGTTAAAAGACGAGTGCCCTAATAAAAAGAAATGGTATGTGGGTAAAAAGAATTATCAGGGTCAGGAAGAAAGTGTCGAGATAAAAAATAAGTGTAAAAAGGAGATGTTCCAAATAAGTGGGCGAAGGGCCCACGGACACTGTATGTCCCCTGGCAACATGAGCACGAGCCGGCTTGTAGAAGGTTTGGAGCACTGGGGACAGTGCTCAACGAAGAGAGGAGTTGTGTAGCGTGCGGTCCAAACCAGCAAGCGCGCACATGTTGAAATTGAATTGTGTAACTCAGCGTGCTGCTGTGTTGTCGGCGCCGTTTCAGCTTTCGTTTGTGTAAGTCGTGTGCATGGCTTACTGGGCCTTTGGCTCATGTTAGTTTCTTGTTGTTTCCTTCTACAAGACTGTTGTTGATACCCCTACTTCAAAAGATCGCTGTCCCACGGTATCTCCACATTACCCCAGAGTTGGTCCGCAGGCGTAACGGACACCCAGAGTAAAAACAGCCAGCTTGCATGTTACAGTTGTACTGTCAATCTGTTAACTATTGAAAATGTAGTCTGTTATTGTTGTCGGGTTATCCGTACTTCAAATGAGCGTTTACTGCACCGGATTTTACTTACTGAGATCATTGACAGTTGGACAGAATTGTGTGGTAGTCAGTCGTCGACACGATCACATGACTACTATGAAAAATCTTGTCTGTAAAATGGGTTGGGAATCTGGTGCTTACTTAAATAATTCAATTCATTCGTAAATGATCATGCGCCTGCCTGGATGGTAATGTGGCTCGAAACACTAGTGACCGCCACAGCATTGAAGAGTATCTTGGAAGAAGAAAAACTAGCAATGAAGAAAGGAAACAAGGTTGAATTAAATGAGGTTAGAAGAAGCCATCCTGCAGACTCAGGCACGCAATTGATTGCGGCACGCTGTCCTATTGGATAATGTTGCTAACCAATGATTTAGGCAGTCGCCAGGTTCCATCTAAGACAATTACCACTTACCTGTCTTTGTGGATGGAATAGTCAAGGACTGCATAGTTTGTGTCCACATTGTTGTCCGATAATCTCGTTGTTTTACCTAACATTCCGTAACTGATGCAAGGCATACGGAACACGTCACCTTATCATCTATGACTGCACAGTTTAATTAGTTGACCAATTGTCCGTTCCTCTGAAAATTTTGGAAATACACTTCGGCAAACACGATTACCGCATTTGATATGGACTAATTAACGGAACCAGCGATATTCAAAAGCTGTAGGTCACTTCGCATCTTCGTTTCACGTAGACCACGTTTTCAAGCCGTAGAGCAAAGTAGATAGCACTGTAATGTTATTACACCTTTCCTTCCGAGCAATACCATCCGCATGTCATGGGCCGGTCGGCTTAGTGTCCAAGTGAAACTTGACACGATAATCATTCAAGTCACCGGACTTGTCCCCCAGAATGCCATTACACAGTTGAACAGGAATGGCCGGATCTGGCACTCCTGACGAACGTTATTCTTAGTGATAAACCAACAGGGCAGATGGTGTTAGATTCTCATCTGGCTTGGGGAATGAATTTATTATGTAAGTAGATTCGCTGGTTTATCCGAACTTCGTTTGCGAAGGTGACAGCTCCAAGCAGCCAAGTCGCATACGCTTTCCAGATGTAAAAATACCAAAACTGGATTGCCTATAAAAGTACCGATGCTCCGAGACCCTTCAGAAGATGTAAATTTAATCAATGCACCTACCGTTTAATCAAAATCCTGCCTGTTGTTTACGAATATGGTTACCCTTTGGTTTGGTGAGCTGACGTGGCTGTAAACCACTGAGTAACGTTGACACTGTAGGAGTCAGACTAATGCCTCTCTGACTGTCACAAAAATATCGGATCTTCTTTTCAAGAGTAGGAGCTACTGTTGAACAAATACACTCCTGCCTCCTCAGTTTCCTACACTTTCCGGTAGACTGCTGTCAGTTTTGCCATCAATCTGCCGCCACCACATTTGAAAAGAGAAAGGGGGACAACTTCTTGACCAGAACCTTTGTTACGCTTCATTCATTTCAGCTCCGGGACCCCGCTTCTGCTTTCGATGTAAGGCCATCTAGTACGTAATGACAGATAATTCGGATTCCGTCGTTTATGCTTTTATTATGAGGCTAGCCGAAATGTTCTGCATAACCTTCGGATTGTCTGTTGAGTCGGCACGACTGGCTGATGTTAAGTGAATCTTTTTCGCCTGTAGTTTCATCGTCATTAATCTGGTGATCAATACAACATAATGGTTCTCTGTTATTCTCAGATGTCTCGATCGTTCAAGCAGGTGACGCTCACGGACTTTTATTTCGTTTGTGATCACCTTTCCGACGGTTCTTGATATATTCACAGCCAAGAAGAGTCAAGTGACACTTGTTTATAGGGTTTATCGACGCAAGAGATATCCAGCCTCATCTCACTTGTACGTTTCTTCTGGAACAGACTTCGAAGTAAGTTTCTGTGACTGCTGCGATTTATTCCCCTTGGTTGGGTGCTTCTTTCATCTAGTGTTCTCTAGGCAATCTGTTAGTCAGTGTCATTTTGTGAGCGTGCTCTACACCTCCCTCGCCCGAATGTCAATTGAGGACCCCACTTTTACGATCGCGTGACCTCCGAGGACATGACAAACAGACCGGAACACGGACAGCAAAGTGACCTGGATCTGAGCGATTACACCAAGACGCACGATGTCCGTTAACCGGGTAACACGATTTGTAACTGACTGCTATATGACTTATTTACATTCGTTTCAATTGCACAGGATGGTCTCCATGTGATACAACGCACTCTGTGCCGAAATGCACCACAAATTGGGATACCCAATATAAATGTATTTGCATCAGTGTCGATATTACCAGTGCATTCTACTCGGTCTACTATTGAATATAACTGCCAAATTGAACATTCATATCGTCCCCCATTATGAGGGTGTTGCATTCTGCTCGTTGTACTTCAAAAGACCGATGAGAACGCTATAGAATGCATTCTACATCCGAACAACTGTCTGTTGGAACATGTGCGTATATAATGAATACACAACGCTGTTTTGTTTTGCGTCGACAGACTCGAAACTCGTATAATAGGTTTGATATTTTGCAACCGACTGCTCACTGGACTCACTTGAGCGATCGGTACAGTGCTTTAGAATTCGGTACAACGACTACTGTGGTTTGATTGCAAGATTCAACTTTGGCGTCACTGGAGACTTCGGGGAGGAAGAACTTAGCTCAACATTCAGCGAAATACGGACTCAGGCGAGTAAAGATTATAGAGTCGTAGTTTCGCATCTCAGACGTAGCACACATCGAGTTTCGGACTGGCGGGAGTATTCACTGAAGCAGCTTATCGTCATAACTGTTAGAAAATACAAACATTAAAAACAAAAATGTTTCCCAATTGCCTTGGCTTTAAGGTACGATTGTGTGAGTGTGGGGAAAATTTGGAAACGGTGAGTAGTTAAATTTAACAGAAGATAGATAAAACTTAAAAACCAGGAGAACGATAACTTTCGTTATTCACAGTTTTCTTCTCGCGAAATTTGGTTGACTATAGGGCCTTTCTCAGTCTATGAGTTAAGCGTCCGACACACGAGACAACTAGAAATAGAATATTTTAGGGAATCATACTCGAAATTATTGATCCAAACATCTGACTCATTTGTCAACAATGGGTTTGTCTAGCCCAAGAGCGCAACAAAAAGAAATTTGATGTCTGGTTTCTATCGCGCATAGCAGATGTATTCAAAGCAATTTCGGACCTTCTAATAATGCGAAAGTCTTCTGGACCGTATTAAGTAACACACCAGTACTGACTGCCAACCGTTAGACAATTAGAATGCTCTTTCTTCTA